>KV006892.1:0-15246 GCA_001598015.1 Dorcoceras hygrometricum
CGTGATGTGTGCGCGAGATGCGCGCAGGATTCCGTGATCCCCGCGGCGACGTGCGGCAGTGGCGGGGCAGCGTGCGGCCGGAAATTTTTTTTATTTTTTTAAAAAAACGAGATGTGATGCAATTCATGCAGAATGGTGTATTGACAGGTCCGAGCCAAGGCTCTGATACCACTGTTGGCACAGCGACGGATCCGGATCTCGTTCCCGTGGCGCAGCGGAAGAATTAAAAATTTGAGCCCGAGAACAGTCAATACACCTATATAATAATTAAAAATATTCATAGAATGTTTAGAATATACCTTGTTGGCGTCTAGGCACCTGGCTTCGACCAATTCCACGGGGAAATTGGCACTTCAACGATTGAACAGCTACGGCCTCCTAATCCGGTCCACGACCGGAATCTCAATTCCTTCGTTGGTTTGCACTAGAAAACCAATGAAAGTTTCTCGGACGTAATCTCCTCGCCGGAATGGTCGGAACAAATTCTGACGGCGGCGTCGACGACGGGCGGCGACGGCGGCGGCGGCGGCAAGGGAGGAGAGGAAGAGAGAAAATATTTGCTGAATATTTTCTGGTGTGTTTCAAATTATTACCTCAGGCCCCAATTTTTAGATTTTTCATGGGCTTAAACCAAGTTAATGGGCTTGGATCGGGCCCAGGCCCATGTGTACATTGGTTTCAAGTCCATCGTTGTGGTTTCATCATAATCCCGATCGACGATCAGATCAGACCGATCTACACAGTTCACAAAACTGAGCATTATGATGTGAAAACAATTTTTCGGACAACCTAATCCAAAATAGCAGTTAGGCCCCTATAAGCTTTAAGGATAGTCAAACTAGTCCAAGCTTAAGGAAATTGCATTTACACCCGATTTAATTTAATGAAGTCACACTTCCATCCTTCCTCCTACTATACTCAACAAATTGAGCTTAATTTTCGTACGGGAATTGAGAAACCAGTACTTGTGTGACCCTTAATGGTTCAGGGATACATCTAACCGTGGGCTCACAACATTTGTGACTCCGAAATCATATTTTCGGACTAACCCATCGGATCATGGTAAAGCGTCTAGCAACATCGCCCCATGATCTCCTAGGTATCACTTATAGTGCCTGCAAGAACCAATCGGTCATGGTTAGCGTACAGTACGGTCCTTCCAACTCACATATCCCGATCAGATCAACGATCACTGGTAATCGTGAGTCGCTAGAGATCCAATAACCATACATACATCTTGGAGATCAAATAGTGACATCGCATGTGTTAATAGGTAAACCCATTTACCCAAAACACAACTAGTACTCTGGCAAGAGATTTATCACACTATTATCTCCTCAGACAGCATAGGATATCCATGCACAAGGGCGAGCGGTGAATTCTCGACAACGAAGCATCGACTCCTACATGCATCGGGACCTCACCCTGTTGGGGAACCGTGCCGGATCTGGATCCCGTCTCCCGGCGAGGTAGCGGAAGAATAAAATTAGGCCGGGAAACGTTCAATACAATTAAAATTTCTACAAACTATGAACCATTCATAGGGCGTTTAGTCAATTACCTTGCTGGCGACTTGAGCCTGGCTCCAACCGGAATTACAAGAAGACCGGCTCTTCACGATAGGCGGCTGTAGATTCGTCAATCAGGTCCACGACCGGAAGGGAGACTCCTTCGTCAGTCTGCACTAGAAGGCCTGACGAGATCAGCACGGATGAATTCTCCTCGAAAAAACTGATCGGAGCAAGTCCGATCAATCAACGGCGGACGGCGGCGGCGCGTGGCAACCGGCGGTGGCCGAGAGGTAGGAGGCGTGGAGTGGGGCGGCGGATTCTCTAGCTTAGGGCTAGGTTTAGGTTGTGATGTAATGAATTGCTTAAGCCCTAATCACATTAGTGTATATTAAATATACTTGGGCTTGAACCGGCCAATTGGACTTGGGTCAGGCCCAAGTCCCTATATGAACATTCGGTTCGTTTAATTCATTACGATTTCATCATAACTCCGATCGTCGATCAGATCGGACTGTTCGACTCAGTTTCCAAAACTGAATATTATGATCTGAAAAACCATTTTTCAGAACCCCAATGCAAAATGACCGTTTTGCCCCTCAACGGCGGGAAATCACGATTTGACCCCTGTTGTCTTTTAGGAGGTCATACTTCCAAAAATCCTCCTCAAGCGCTCAACACATTGAGCTCAGTTTCCGTGCGGGAATCTCGAATCCAGTACTTGTGTGACCCTCAATGGTTCAGTGATACAGCTAGCCGTGGGCCCACAACCATTGCGGCTCCGGAATCATAATTCCGGACTTGCCCATCGGATCATGTAAGAGCGTCTAGCAACATCGCCCCATGATCCCCTAGGTATCACTGATAGTGCCTGCAAGAACCAGTTGGTCGTGGTTAGCGTACAGTACGGTCCGTTCAAACATCTTTGGAGATCGAATAGTGACATCGCGAGTGTAACTAGGTAAACCCATTTCCTAAAACACTTCTAGTACTCTGGCCAGAGATTTATACACTATCGTCTCCTCAGATAACATAGGATATCCACGAATGTCTGCGAGCGGTGAATCCTCGACAACGATGCATCGACTCCTACATGCATCGGGATCTCACCCAATCCCGCCGCCTAATGACCCCAAGTGAGTCGGCAAACGAGTCAAAGTGAGACGCCTATCATGTAGAGTCTCAATGACGTTTCGAGTCGTGAGGACTAATCAGTACAACCAAGACCTCGGACTTATCCACTCGACAAATGGTAACCACTTGGAAAGTCCGAACGAGGGTAGTTCGATAGATCACCAGGTCACTATCTATCTGCATGCTCAGAGCATCACAATGTTCCCTACCAATGAAACATGTTACTTCGCATCGCAGATACTAGTCTCGAGCTCGGGCGGCCTTATCCTCATTTTGACGGCCCAATCGACTAGGAACTAATTCAGAATGCACAGTGACTATTAGATGTGTTTCATGATAGTCGTCATACCCACTATCACATCTAACATACACTATAGTGCATTCTAGGTCTTTACTCAACGCAATTTTTAATCATCATAGAACACAATGAAAGTAAAGAACGCCATAAATAAATGCCAATATCATATATAAAGATTGTCATATACAAGAGTCTATAAACCCACACACCACAAGTTGGCTAGTTGGGCATCTACTCTAACACACCCAACCCCGCCACCTGATAACCCCAACTGAGTCGGTAAACGGGTCAAAGTGAGGCACCTATCATATAGAGTCTCAATGAAGTTTCGAGTAATGAGGCTAATCTGTACAACCAAGACCTCGGACTTAATCCACTCGACAAATGGTAGCCACTTGGAATGTCCGAACGAAGGTTGTTCGATAGATCACCAGGTCACTACCCATCTACATGCTCAGAACATCACTATGTTCCCTACCAATGAAACGTGGTACTTCACATCGCAGATGCTAGTCTCAAGCTCGAGCGGCCCTTATCCTCTTTTGGATGGCCCAATTGACTAGGAACATGTTTAGAATACACAGTGACTATTAGATGTGTTTCATAATAGCCTTCAAATCAACTATCACAACTAACATACACTATGGTGCATTCAAGGTCTTTATCCAACAATTTTAATCATAATAATGAAGATAAAGAATGCAATAAAAGAATGCGAATTTCATAAATAAAGATCGTTTTACATAGAGTCAACAAGAACCCACACGCCACAAGTTGGCTAGTTGGGCACCTACTCTAACATTATCCACGGCCTTGGTGTGAACATTGGTCAACAACATTACTGCCGTTTCAAGCGCATAGCCCCAAAACGAGGCAAGAAGCTCAGTGAAGCTCATCATACATCAAACCATGTCCATCAAGGTTCGATTACGACACTCCGCTACACCATTGAGTTGTGATGTGGTCGGAGGGGTCCACTGTGAGAGAATTCCATTCTCCCTAAGATAGTCTAGAAATTCGGCACTTAAGTATTCTCCACATCGATCGAATCAAAGTGTTTTAATACTTTTCCTAGTTGATTTTCTACTTCAGTCTTGAATTCCTTGAACCTTTCAAAGGATTCAGACTTGTGCTTCATCAAGTACAAGTACCCATACCTAGAGTAATCATCGTTAAAGGAGATGAAGTATGTGTGACCGGGATTAGTACCAATGCTAAGTGGGCCACACACATTAGTATGGATCAAATCCAATAGGTCTTGAGCACGTTCAGGCTTGCCCATGAAGGACAATTTTTGTCATTTTTCCCTTGAAATAGGGTTCACAAGTTGGTAAGGAGTTAATGACAGACATATTAAACATGTCGCTCCTAATGAACTTGTTCATCCTATTTAAGAAAATATGACCTAGCCTAGCATTCCAAAGTTGTGCCGAGTTCAGAATATCGTTTTTCCTTTTGATTGTTGTTGTATGTGTTTCCACATCTCTTCTCTCAATTTTATGTTATACAGGTCATTTTCGTGTTCCCCAATTCCAAATAAACATTCATTCTTGTAAATATTGCAAATCGAATTAGCAAAATGACAAGAATATCCATCACTATCAAGCATGGAAACGGAAATAATATTCTTTATTAATTCGGGAACAAATAAAATGGTTTTAAACAACAAATTATAATTCAAAGAAAGAAATAAATAGACATCTCCAATTTCTTCGGTCGCAACCCTTACTCTATTGCCAAGCCTCAAGTGGGTCTCACCCTCCCTAAGACGCCGATTCTTGTCATTACCTGCAAGTCATTGCAGATATGATATCCACATCCGGTTTCAAGTACCCAAGAAGTCGAGTTAAGAGACATATTTATTTCAATGTAAAATATACCTTTTGTAGTTCACAACTGCTCGAGGTAATCCCGACAGTTCCTCCTCCAATGCCCATGCTTGTGGCAGTGGTGGCAAACGACCTCAGAGTTGTTTGGCTTTCGAGCCCTTTACTTGGGCTTCTTGGCGGGCTTTTCCTCCTTCACAGGGGCAGAACACTTCTTACCCTTGCGTTTGGGCCCCTTCTTCACAGAGGAAGAAGAGCCCAAAAGGAGGACGGGCTTGTCCTTCCTTATGGTCCTCTCAAACACAACAAGCATGTTTACCATCTCTTCAAGGGTGGCATCCAGCTTGTTCATTGTTAAGATAAAATTTATAAGTTTTGGTGATAACAAAATAAGACTAAGAACTGATCTTAAGTATTCGCGGAGGATAACAGAAGGGAACATTTCAGATTCCGTGACGTCATACAATTATATTGAAGATTTCAGATTCGGGAGTTCTGAGTTAAGTTGCGTTGACATCTGAGTTGATTATTTGGGAATTGATCAGATATCGAGTCAAGTATTCAGTTATCGGGTTGAGGAATTCAGAGTTAAGTTCTCAAGATATCGGGTTATTTGAGTAATCGATTTTATCAGTTATTGGGACAGTATTTCATATTTGAAGGGATTCCGATTTGTTTCAGAAGCTACAGTAAGAGATCTGTTTTAGAGAAAAGTAGTTTCAGACTTGTTTCAGATGTCTCAGTAATAGATTCCGTTATATTAACTCAGGAGGCATTATTCAGATTTGCGAGTATAAACAAACTCTACTCAAGTTACTTCAGATATCAGCATTTTAGATATCGTTACAGAGCAAGCAGAGTTCATCAGATTTGAGATTATCAGAATTGTTTGAACAAGACTTATACTTTCAGATGTCGCCAAGCATTCAGTTTTGACAAGGTTACGGAGATATTTCAGATATGATGGCAAAATAAAAGAGAGTCTATAGTTCTTTAGGAAAGGAGAATATTTCAGACTTCTCTATCAAAACAGAAGTGAGCTTCGAACCACCTCAGATGTTATAAAAGGATTATTTGAGGAAAATCAACGGTCATGATTTTATCGCGTAAAAGCATGGAATTAAGGAGACAAAATCAGAGCTATTTTGGGTAAAATTACACAATGAGCAGAGTTCTTGGTACAATGATTACCAGCTTTGGTATGTAATTCAATTTAGCCCTGACAAGAGTTTACCTTTTGCATGGTATTAATGGAGCATTAAATGCTATGATACGATGAAGATATGCAAAGGAGCTTATCTCTACTGGCTACATTTATTGACCTTTGAAGACAAAGAGTATAAAAGGCTGAAGAATTCAAATGAAGAAGTCTTCTGCTCCTCTCCGCTATCAGTGATTCATAATGCTTATTCTTTGTCACCAAAAAGCTCTCAAATACTCACTGGAACCTTTCATTGCAAATATATTCTAAGTTCAGTATTACAACTCGAAGAACATTCAAGTTCAGCTTTCATAGTTCTTAACCTTCGAGTTATCTTTTGGTTTACATTTGTATACAGTTCTTGTTGTTAAAAGAACCAGAAGATCTACAGTACTCAATAGCATAGTATTTCATTGTAGTATTCATTTTTGAGTCTGTAACGAACTTGTTGTGTGGAGCAGTTCAAGAAATCAAGTTGTTTGCAGTATTACAACTCGAAGAACATTCAAGTTCAGCTTTCATAGTTCTTAACCTTCGAGTTATCTTTTGGTTTACATTTGTATACAGTTCTTGTTGTTAAAAGAACCAGAAGATCTACAGTACTCAATAGCATAGTATTTCATTGTAGTATTCATTTTTGAGTCTGTAACGAACTTGTTGTGTGGAGCAGTTCAAGAAATCAAGTTGTTTGTAATCAGCAGTGTATCTGCGTGAGTTGGAGATAGCTAGGAGTTCATATTGAGTGAGGCTCGATGACTGGGTGTAGACAGAAGTTGTGAGCATCAAATTCTTCTAGTGGAACCTTCCTGCAAAGGAAGGAGGTGAGACGCAGGATTTGATATCCGAACTTCCAGAAACAAATCTCTGAACTCTATACTTCAACCCCCCCCCCCCCACTTCTGAACTCCTAAGGCTGTTTTCGATCCATATTGATCCTATCAATTGGTATCAGAGCATGCGCATCTCAGTTATTTAACAGTATGTTGCTTACGCTTTATATATTTCAATATGTCTAACTCACACAACAAAATTCCTATGTTTTCGAAGGAAGACTATGATATTGGAAGATAAGGATGCAAGCACACTTGGCTGCACAAGATGATGATATGTGGTCAGTGATTACAGATGGACCCATAAAGATAATGAAGGCAAACACTGCTATAGCCATATCTGCTGGAGCACCAGAATGGGTAGAAAAGAGAAGATATGAATACACTACCGAGGAGAAGAAGAAATCGAATTTGGACAACGTGGCCAGAGATATTCTGTATAAGACGCTGGATAAAAACATGTTCAGCAAAATCAAAACCTGTGCCACTGCGAAGGAGATATGGGAGAAGTTGATTCAAATCTGCGAGGAAAATGATGAGACCAAGAAAATAATCTTACTGTTGCACAGCAGAAGTATGAGTCGATGAAGATGCGAGATGGAGAGACCATGGCTGAGTTCGTTGAGCGCTTCAGTGCTGTGGTGATAGAGCTTACAAGCTTGGGCAAAGAATACAGCAACCGAGAGTTGGCACTTAAAGTAATGAGAGCGCTGCCCAGGTAGTGGGATGTAAAGACGATGGCTATGCGAGGATCTAAGGATCTAAACAAGTTAAAGCTTCATGATCTGTTTGCGAACCTGAAGGCATATTAGTTTGAATTAGAAACAAGATCTGAGGCAGGATCGTCGACATCTCAACCAACTAAAGCTTTAGCGGCAAAGACATCTGAACAAAGTTCACCAATCAAATCTGCAGAACAACTCAGCAATGATGCAATGTCCATCTTCGTCAAGAAGTTTGGGAAATTCCTGAGAAGATCCTATAACCCTTATTTTCCTTATAATAATGCTAACAAATCTGAAAAATTATCTACTGATATGAACTGTTACAATTGTGGTCGTCCAGGTCACTTTGCAGTAGACTGTATCAGGCCGAAGAAGGAGGACAGACCTAAAAGGGATGAGAAGAAGGATGACAGATCCAGGGAAAGATCAAAAGAAAGAAGAATTAGGACAAGATCTGACAAAAGCCCAATAGAAAGAATGATAGAAAAGTACTTGTTGCAGAAGAAAGCAACAAAAACTGGGCAGACTCGGATTCTGATTCTTCATCCAGTAGCTCTTCATCAAGCGATAGTGAATAGGAGGAAGTTCACTGCCTAATGGCTAATCAACCTTCAGATGACGAGGTATTTGATTTTTCCAACACTGAATTCACACGGGAGGACCTAATCAACGCACTCAATGAAATGGTCCACGAGTACAGAAAGCTTTCTCAAACATTCAAGGAAGTCAAAGCTGAAAACATGGATTTGAAAGATACTCAGTAGAACCAAGCACCGTTCAACTTGGTGAAACTGATAGTTTACAAATCGAGTTGAGTAAGCTGAAGACTGAGAATGAATCGTTGAGATTAAGATCCTGTGAGCTCGAATCAGAAAACGAAAGGTTAAATTTGGTAATGAGCTCCTGGACCCAGTCTTCTGTCTCTCTAAGTAAGTTGCATGAGACTCAAAAGCCACTTAATGACAAATCTGGCTTAGGTTTCAATGCTGGTGAAAGCAGCTCGGGAGAGACCTGTACTCAGTCAAATCTGGTATATGACAAATTCAAAAGATGAATTTTGTCAAAGCCAGTGTGATACATGATACATGCGATTCAGTAAGGTATGATGACCAGATCTCGGGGCAACTGAATCAGAAAGGGAAAGCTGGTATTGGCTATGTCAGACCCGAGAACTCTAAGTCTAGTTGGCTAAAGAACAAGATTTGACAAGGAAAAGGAGAAAGATGGATCCAAATCGTTTGTTCAGAACCAACAAAGACGTGGTTCTAAGAAGGTAAAATCTGAATGGAGAAAGGTTCAGTCCCGAAGAGATCTGAATGGTCAAAATACCAAACCAAAACTCAACAGATCTCACCATATTTCTGCACATACCCTTATGGAATTTCATACTGGGAAAACTGTTAAGGTAATTCAAGTATGGGTCCCGAAAGGGGTAATCCGATTTAGACCCAAGTAAAATTGGTTATCAAAATTTGTTTTTCTGCACATACCCTTATGGAATTTCATACTGGGAAAACTGTTAAGGTAATTCAAGTATGGGTCCCGAAAGGGGTAATCCGATTTAGACCCAAGTAAAATTGGTTATCAAAATTTGTTTTCGTGTTTGCAGCACAACAGGTACAAGGCTTGAGATGAGTCAATTATATGGTACCTTGATAGTGGTTGTGCACAACACATGACTGGAAACCCAAAGCTACTAACAGATGTGATTCCTCATAAAGGAGCTAAGATCGTTTTTGGTGATAACTCACATGGTAACACTGTGGGTAAGGGTAAGCTTACCCACGGTAACATTTCAATATCTGATATTTTAGTTGTTGAGAACTTGTGCTACAATTTGATTAGTATAATTCAGCTGTGTGACAAGGGTTACACAGTTAGCTTCCAAAAGCACACTTTCACAGTTCAGAGTCCAGAAGGTCTGACCGTATTGGTGGGTAAAAGATCGGGGAATACCTACATAATCAATTGGTCAGAGCAAATGGGATCTGAACATATCTGTCTTGCAGCTGACTCTTCCAATAGTTGGCTATGGCATCAGCGAATGAACCATCTCAACTTTAAAACACTTGCCAAATTGAGTCTGCGTGAATGCCTAAAATAAATTTTTCAAAGGACAATATCTGTGCCGCATGTCAGCTTGGTAAAAAAATCCGTTCTACTTTTAAAAAGAAAGGCGGTAAACGTTCTTCCCGAAGCTTAGAGCTTTTACATATGGATCTTTTTGGTCCTACTCCCGTAACGAGCTTAGGGGGAACGAACTACACCCTAGGTGTTGTTGATGATTTTACAAAATTCACTTGGTTGTGGTTTTTAAAGTCAAAATCTGATACCGCTGGCCAACTGATTCGGCTTTTAAAACGTTTACAAAATGACAGATCTTGTACAGTCAAACGGATAAGAAGTGATCGTGGTATCGAGTTTTTAAATCAAAAATTATCTTCTTATCTGGATGACATAGGGATAAAGCATGAGCGTTCTGCAGCTAGAACTCCTCAACAGAACGGGCTGGTTGAGAGGAGAAACCGTACTTTAAAAGAAGCTGCTAGATCTATGATTACTTATTCCGGCATTTCTCAAAAATTTTGGGCAGAAGCAGTTTATGCAGCCTGCTATACTCAGAACAAATCTATGATTAACAAGTTGCACAACAAAACCCCATATGAGATCTGGAACGGCAAGAAACCTGATATTTCATATTTCAGGGTGTTTGGGTGCAGATGTTTCATTCATAATACTGGTAAGAAGCACCTAACAACTTTTGATGCTAAATCTGATGCAGGTATATTTCTAGGTTATTCAGCTGTGAGCAAAGACTACAGAGTTTAAACAATCGAAGTCTGACAGTTGAAGAATCAGCACACGTTGTCTTTGATGAGACAAGCTTCAGATCCAACTCAGCTGCGAGCCTAAATTATTTATGCACACGTCTAGAATCATCCAGCCTTGATGACTCAGATGATGACGTGCCACAACAAAGAAATTTAGCAGAGATACAACCAGAGCTGGAAACACCGCATGACAACGCTCAAACAGATCTGACAGGTAACCCAATGGTTGCTGATTTGACTAACGTTGACCAGGGGCAGGATCAGATCTCATCAAGTATACCAGCTGCTGGATCTCAAGATACCAACGTTCCAGATGTTGCACAGACAGATGCCGTAATACCCCAAGTGACATCTGATGCACAAAATGCGAGCACATCTCAACTGGTATCTGGATCAAATCTGGAACAAGGATCTTATCAATTGACATCAAACAATCCAGATGCGACCATCCAGCTAGACATCCAAGAGGAACAAGGAGCAAATCCAATTGGATCTGATCTCCGGTGGAATAGAAATCATCCACCCGAGCAGGTCATAGGTAACATTCACTCTCCTGTTCGTACACGAGGCCAGCTATTGCATGATCACTTTGATTCAGCATTCATTTCGTATATAGAACCTAAACTAATAGAAGAAGCCTTAGCAGACCCAAGCTGGATAGATGCTATGCAAGAAGAACTAAATCAGTTTAAGTGAAATAATGTTTGGAAACTTGTACCTATACCTTCTAATCATTTAGTGATAGGAACTAGATGCTAAGAGTGCATTTCTTAATGGCATCTTAACAGAGGAAGTGTATGTTGCACAACCTCCGGGCTTCGTAAATCATACATATCCAGATTACGTTTATAAATTGGATAATCTATATGGGTTGAAGCAAGCACCCAGAGCTTGGTATGATACACTATCTAAGTTTCTTATTGAGCATGATTTCACTATAGGCACTGTTGATAAAACACTATTTAAATTTGTGAAATCTGATCATGTCCTGTTAGTGCAAATCTATGTTGATGATATTATATTTGGGTCAACTAACCCCAAACTGTTAGGATAAAATTTATTAGTTTTGGTGATAACAAAAATAAGACAAGTTGATATTGGACAATCAGTTGTCGCATCTAACAGGAGAACATTTATCAATCGACAAGTGGCACTTCAGCAGATACATTCTTGAAGAGAAATCAGCAGGTGTTTTTGTTTCGATCACAGGTACATATTTGAGTTTTAACGTGTTTTGCTATGGAGTACTAAACGACAGCGTTCAAGTAAGTTGGAACGACGTATTTGGAATGCACAGTTTTTTTATCAGCAGTTGAAAAGAATTCTTGAAGAGAATCAGCAGTTGCTTAGTATATTTCGTTGGAGAATGCGAAACGACAGTGTTTGGATAAGTTGAAACGACAGCGTATTGATTGGCTTAGTCAATTCAGCAGAAGCATTCTTTAGAGAAATCAGCAGAAGCATTCCTTAGACAAATCAGCAGAAGCATTATTTCAGCAGATGTTTTCGTTAAGAGAAGAGTCAGCAGGTAGGTACAGTTTCCTTTAGTTCCGTTGATAGGTTTTTTTCGATATGGAAGAACCAGCAGGTGCATTACTTGATGATAACCAGCAGGTGCACTATCTAAGGGAAACCAGCAGACAGCTACAGTGAAATTTACCAGCAGGTGATCTTTGAGAATAGCAAAGCGATGTTACCAGAAATCAGTCGTTGAGTTTTACAAAGGACCAGTCGGTGGAAAAACACAAAATGCTTATCAGCAGTTAAAATTTCTCATGTGTTTTTCCAGTCACAGGATTTGAAACGACGAAGGAAAAGCTGGTAAACAGAAGGAATTTCAGGCACAAGCATGAAAGAAATTCAAATACGATCGTTCACTCAAAAAGGAAAATATCTTCAAGATCGTACTATTGCCTGGAATTAAGGAGAAAGCGTGTGTACTATTTTGGGTAAATAGTACAATGTACAGAGGCCGTTTCTCCATGTTTGCACAAATATATAAAGAAGACAAATTGGCTCTGTGAATGAGCAATTTACCTTTTAGTGGAGCAGGAATTACGGTGTACGATTTTGGCAGAAATTCAAACGGGATTCATTTCCTTTGGAGAATTAGATGACCGTTGCAATCGAAGACTATATATACCAGCAGCAGTGTTGAAGAAAACACACTTTGCCATCTATTCATCGCGGTTACGCTGTCAAAATATTTACAAAGCTCTCTATCTGTTGAAATATTCAAAAAGCTCACAAGACTCGAAGAACACCTTCTGTTGATCTTCATAGACAAATCTTCGAGTCATTCTCTGGTTCAATTTACTGAATCGAGTTTCTTTGTTTTAGAAACCAGAGAATTTTTACAGAACTCACGTATATTCATTGTTGTATTTGATTGAGTCTGTAAAGAACTGGCTTTGTGAAGCAGTTCAAAAACATCTTTTCGATACTTGTAACCAGCAGCAAAGTCTGCGTGTGGAGTTAGTAAGTCTAGGAGTCCATACAAGTGCTGCTTGTGTGGGTGGGTGTTTGCAGAGGTCCTGTAACCATCAAAGTCTTCTAGTGATACCATCCGAGGAGGAAGAAGGAGAGACGTAGGACATTGAAGTCCGAACTTCCAGAAACAAATTCCTGACTCTATCTTTTACAATACAGCATTTATTTATTATTGCTTGTTATCCACTGTTCACAAGTTAATCGGCCTTTTTCCGCACAAAAATTGTTGGCCGAGAAGCTTGCATAAAACTGAGATACCAAAACATTTTAAAAGATTTCAAAAATCCAAAGGAGTTCATTCAACCCCCCCTTTCTGAACTCCTATTTCTTAGTGATCCTATTTCTGGGACCATCACCAGGCGCATCTTGCTGCTATGGATGATGAAATGTGGAATGTTATTACTGATGGGCCATTGAAGATAATGAAGCCCAATCTGGCGTTTGCTGTTTCAAATGGCGAGCCTCAGTTTCTTGAGAAAGCCAGACATGAGTACACCAATGATGACAAGGAGAAAGCAAACTTGGACAATGTGGCCAGGGACATCCTATACAAAACGCTGGACAAAGACAAAAACATGTTCAGCAAAATCAAGACATGTGCCACGGCAAAAGAAATCTGGGAAAAACTAGTCCAAATATGTGAAGGGAGTGATGAGACAAAGGAAAACAAGCTGACGGTTGCTCAGCAAAAATATGAATCAATCAAGATGAAAGACGGCGAAACAATGACTGAATTTGACGAGCGCTTCAGTTCAATTATCATCGAGTTGAACAGTCTAGGAAAAGAATATAGCAACCGAGAGCTGGCACTGAAAGTCATGAGAGCTTTACCAAAGGAGTGGGACGTGAAGACCATGGCCATGAGGGAATCAAAGGACCTGAAAAAAATGGAGCTTCATGACCTATTTGCAAATCTAAAGGCATATGAATTTGAATTGGAGACAAGATCAGAAGCTGGTCCATCAACCTCCCAGCCGACGAAAGCTCTTGCTGCTACAACTGCTGAACCATGCTCTCCAAGCACAAGCAAATCAGCAGATCAACTCTCTGACGATGTCATGTCCCTCTTCGTTAAGAAGTTTGGGAAATACCTGAGAAGATCCTTCAACCCTTCTACTTCTTTCAATAATTTTAATAAATCTGATAAATTTGCATCTGACTTAATCTGCTATAACTGTGATCATCCAGGGCATTTCGCTGCTGATTGCAACAGACCCAAGAGAGACGATAGATACAAGCGAGATGATAGAAGAGCTGATGATCGATACAAGAAATAAGAGCGATACAGGCGTGATGAGGAGTCTGACGAGAAGGATGTTGACAGATCCAAGGACAAATTCAAGGAGAAATCCAAGGAAAGGTCCAAGGACAGGCGGATGAGGACCAGCAGCAACAAGAAACCCAGCCGCAGACATGATCGTAAAGTATTGGTGGCTGAGGAAAGCACCAAAAGCTGGGCGGATAGCGACTCAGACTCATCCAGCAGCAGCTCATCTTCAAGTGATAGTGAACAGGAGGAGGTTCACTGCTTCATGGCGGATCAAACTTCTGATGATGAGGTATTTGATTTCTCCAATGTTGAATTTACACGTGAGGATCTAGTTCAGGCACTGAACGATATGGTCCATGAGTACAAAACTCTATCTCACACATTTGAGAAAATCAAAGCTGAAAACGCAAGTCTGAAAAATAGTTCAGCTGAATCAAGTTCTGATGAGCTTGAAGATACTGACAGTTTAAAGACTGAGTTGAGTAGGCTGAAGATAGAAAATGAATTGTTGAGAAATGAGGCCAGCGAGCTCAAGGCTGAAGTTGATAAATTAACTAAATAAATGAGCTCCTGGAACCAGTCTACTCGTTCTCTCCACAAGCTGAATGAAATTCTAAAGCAAGTTTATGATAAATCTGGCATTGGCTTCAGTAGTGGTGAGAGCAGTGAAGGGGAGACAAGTACTCAATCACAATTAGTATATGACAAGTTCAACAAAATGAGCTTTGTCAAAGCTAATGTGATATATGATTTCTTTGAGTCGGTAACATATAATGATCAGAACTCTCCAAAGTTGAACGATAATGGAAAAGCTGGTATCGGCTGTTCAAAACCTGAGAGCTCTACGCCTAACTGGATAAAGAACAAGCTGGACAAAGACAAAGCGAAAGCTGGTCAAAGGCCGTTTGTTCCAAACCAGCCATGGCATAACTCAAAGAAGGTTAAATCGGGTTGGAAAAAGTTTCAGCAGAGGAGAGATCAACATGATCAAAGTATGAAGTCACAACTCAAAAGATCTCCACGTAATTTTGCACAGACTTTTGTGGATCCTAGAACTGGAAAAACCGTAAGGATTATTCAAGTCTGGGTCCCGAAAGGGGTAATCCAATCAGGACCCAAGTAAAATTGGGTAC
>KV006892.1:30905-41504 GCA_001598015.1 Dorcoceras hygrometricum
AAAAGACTGCCACCCCCCCCCCCCCCCCCTTCTGAACTCCTGTTTACTTAGTGATCCTATTTCTGGGACCATCACAAACTATGCCAGAAATTTTCTAAGTTGATGCAGAACAAATTCGAGATGAGCATGATGGGAGATCTCACGTTCTTTCTAGGACTTCAAGTGAGACAGCTTGACAATGGAATCTTAATCAATCAAGAAAAATATACGAAAGACTGCCAAAGAAATTTGGCATGGACAATTGCTCAGCAGCAGCAACCCCAATGAGCTCCTCAATCAAGCTAGACAAAGACGAAGCTGGATCTGCCATTGAGGTATCTCTATATCGTGGTATTATAGGCTCCCTGCTTTACTTAACTGCTAGCATACCAGACATCATGTTTGCTGTCTGTATGAGTGCTAGATTCCAACCGGAGCCAAAGCAATCTCATTATATTGTTGTAAAGCGTATCCTTAAATACCTTAAAGGAACCTCAAATGTGGGTCTTTGGTATCCCAAAGACTCTCGTTTTCAACTAATTGGTTACAGTGATGCAGACTACGCAGGATGTAGAGTTGATCGGTGAAGAACCAGTGGGACTTGTCAATTCTTAGAAGATCGATTGATTTCCTGTTTTAGTAAGAAGCAGACCTCTATTGCAACATCCACAGCTGAAGCGAAGTATTTAGCGGCTGGAAGCTGCTGTGCTCATATCTTATGGATTCAACACCAGCTAAAGGACTACGGCATTGATGCTTCTGAAGCGCCTATTTTCTGTGACAACACCAGTGCCATCGCTATTACGCAAAATCCAGTGTCGCACTCTAGAACAAAGTATATCGACATCAGGCATCATTTCATAAGAGATCATGTGTTCAAGAAGGACGTCAGGTTGTAATATGTGTCGACTGACCAGCAAGTACCTGATATCTTCACAAAGCCTCTACCAGACGCTAAGTTTTCTTATTTTAGGAACATTTTGGATCTCTTAGAATTGCCTTGATTTGTCTGTGCGCTAACAATTTGCAGGTTGAACAACTTTCGTGTTTTATCAGATCTGAGTCTACTGTTCAGGTGGAACATCATGGAATTCAGATTTGGTAAAATTTCAGACTTGGGAGAGTCTCAGCTATAGGGGGAACGAGAGATCTGAATTAATAAGTGCTGAGTCAGCTGAATATGTGAGATCTGGATACACTCAGATGTCATGTATACACAGTTGATGCTTATCTGTGATCAGATCTCGTAATACCCCTACTGACATATCAAAAGGAATTCCTAAGGTTGTGACGTGTTATATGTTTGGCGCTATTTATCTCTTTTACTTTTTCACCCTCGCGGTTGAAATTCAAAATCCTTTTAAAATCTTTTCAAAATACTTTTAAAATCTTTTCAAAATCATTTCAAAATCTTTTCAAATCATAAATCGCGTCGTCGGATGGTTGACACGTGTTGTTGTTAAGATAAAATTTATAAGTTTTGGTGAACAAAATATGACTGAAAACTGATCTTAAGCCTTCGTTGAAGATTTCAGAAGTCGTGACGTCATACAAGTGTACTGAGGATTTCAGAATTCGTGACATCATCCAAGTGTTTTTAGGATTTCAGACTTCGTGACTTCATACAAACGTATTGAGCTTTTTCAGATCTCGTGACGTCATGCTATTAAGTTGCAGTTTCAGTTTAGAGAGTTCTAAGTCAAGCGTTGACATCTGAGTTGACCTTTCGGGAAGTATTCAGAACTGAGCAGAGTCAAGTATTCAGAGATTCAGTCTTTGTTGTCGGGTTGATGCTTTCGAAACAGATTTGGTTATTTGAATTAGTTCAGATATTGGGAACAGTTATTCAGACTTGATTCAGTAGCTACAGTGAGAGATCTGTTGTTAGAGAAAAGTTTATTCAGACTTGAGTAACAGATTGGGGTATATTGTTTCAGTTTCGAGTATTTCAGTTGTGAACAGTATCTGCTTAGTTACCTCAGATCTCAGTACTTCAGAAGTGAATGTTTTCAGTTCTTGAGAAAAGTTTCTTCGACATCAGATGTGGTTAATTCAGATTTTGGGTTATATGAGTAATGGAACTTTCAGATATCGAGGCAGTATTAGTTGTTGCATTCAGTTGTTGCAAATACTCAGTTATCTCTATGTATTTCAGTTGTGACAGCTACGAATACACAAGCAACGATAAGATAGCGATCTTCTTCAAGGGAGAAAGAACCTTTTTTTAAAGGAAAGAACTGTCAAGCATGAACTACGAATCGCTTCAAACCCTATCATATGTTTGAATTGGAAAGAATCAATGATCACGATTGAGTCGTACAAATGCCTGGAATTAAGGAGACAATGTCAGAGATATTTTGGGTAATAGTACACAGTACACAGAGGACGTTATACGATGTTTACCCAAATATGGTTATACAACAATTCAGCCCTGACGAAGCGCAATTTACTTTCAGTGGAGCAATGTATGCGGTTGTATGATACGATGAAGATATGCAGAGGAGAATATTTCTAACCGTTGAGAGCAAAGAGTATAAATAGCTGAAGTTTCAAATGAAGAAGCTCTCTCTGTCAATTTTTAGCTCTCTGTTATTCTTTGTCAATCTCGTTATCTCTTGCTCGCTGGAATAATTTTCAAACACTCAAGAAAATCAATTTGAAGTTCCAGTGTGCCAATCTCTAAGAAAAGTTTCATCGCTGTTCTTAATTGTTGAATCTTCGAGATATCTTCTGGTTTACATTTGTAAACAGTTCTTGTTGATAAAAGAACCAGAAGATTTACAGTACTCAAAATCATTGTATTTCACTGTTATCAATTCATATTGAGTCTATAACAAACGTGCTACGTGAAGCCGTTTGAGAAAATATAAGTGTTTGTAAACAGCAGCTGTGTCATCGTGTATTTGGAGTTGCTAGGAGTTCACTTGGAGCATGGCTCAGTGACCGGGAGTTTACAGTGTCTGTATTCATCAAATTATTCTAGTGGAACCTTCCTGAAAAGGAAGAAGGGGCGACATAGGATTTGATATCCGAACTTCCATAAACAAATCTCTTGACCTTGCACTTTTACTTATTGCATTTATTTAAGTTTACACTGTTCACTGGTTAATCAACTTTTTCCGCACATTTATTGTTAGTCGAGAGATCAGCATTTTGACTGAAATACCTTAAATCTGGTAACACGGATTTAAGTTAAGCGAGGCGCTTGTAAAACTGTTTTTAAGGTTTCGAAAATTTAAAATACTAAGGAGTTCATTCAACCCCCCCTTCTGAACTCCAAAGGCTGTTTTTCGATCCATATTGATCCTATCAATTGGTATCAGAGCCTGCACTATCTCAGTATTGAACAGTTTGTTATTTGTGATTTATATATTTCAATATGTCTACCTCTCACAACAAGATTCCGATGTTTTATAAGGAGGACTATGATGACTGGAAGATCAGAATGCAAGCGCACTTAGCTGCTCAAGACGATGATATGTGGTCAGTCATCACTGATGGTCCAATGAAAATAATGAAGATCAACATAGCATTCGCGACATCTGATGGTGCACCTGAGTATGTCAAAAAGAGCAGCATGAGTATACTAACGAGGAGAAAAAGAAAGCAAACTTGGACAATGTGGCCAGGGATATTCTATACGTCTTGTATAAAAATATGTTCAGCAAAATCAAATCATGTGCTACAGCGAAGGAAATCTGGTAGAAGCTGATACAAATCTGTGAGGGCAATGATGAGACAAAGGAGAACAAGCTTACTGTGGCCCAGCAAAAATATGAGTCCATAAAGATTAAAGATGGAGAAACCATGGCAGAGTTTGATGAGCGTTTTAGTGCTGTGGTGATTGAGCTAACCAATCTGGGAAAAGAATACAGCAATCGGTAGTTGGCGCTAAAAGTGATGAGAGCTTTACCCAGGGAGTGGGATGTTAAGACCATGGCGATGCGGTAATCCAAAGATCTGAACAAGCTGGAGCTTCATGATCTGTTCGCGAATCTAAAATCATATGAGTTTGAGCTAGAGACAAGATCTGAAGCTGGACCCTCAACATCCCAACCACCAAAGCATTAGCGGCAACAAAATCTGAAACAGTAGCTCTCCGATACAGCAATCGGTAGTTGGCGCTAAAAGTGATGAGAGCTTTACCCAGGGAGTGGGATGTTAAGACCATGGCGATGCGGTAATCCAAAGATCTGAACAAGCTGGAGCTTCATGATCTGTTCGCGAATCTAAAATCATATGAGTTTGAGCTAGAGACAAGATCTGAAGCTGGACCCTCAACATCCCAACCAACCAAAGCATTAGCGGCAACAAAATCTGAACAGTGCTCTCCAAGCACGAGAAAATCTGTAGAACAACTCAGCAACGATGTCATGTCCCTCTTCGTTAAGAAGTTTGGAAAATTCATGAGAAAATCCTACAACCCTTCTTTCTCTTATAATAATTATAACAAATCTGAAAAGTTATCTACTGATATGAACTGTTTTAACTGTGGTCGTCCAGGTCATTTTGCTGCTGACTGTAACAGGCCAAAGAAGGAGGACAGACCCAGAAAATATGAGAAGAAAGACGAAAGATCCAAAGAAAGAAGAATGATGACAAGATCTGATAAGAGGCCCAGCAGAAAGAACGATCGCAAAGTACTGGTTACTGAGGAGAGCAACAAACACTGGGCGGACACAGATTCCGATTCCTCATCAAGCAGCTCTTCTTCAAGCGACAGTGAACAGGAGGAAGTTCACTGCCTAATGGCAAACCAATCTTCAGATGACGAGGTATTCGATTTATCAAATACTGAATTTACACGGGAGGACATAATCACTGCATTAAATGAAATTGTAACGCCCCAGATTTAACGACTGCCCCCACTGTACCAACACTTATCTTTTCAGCGTGTTTTGTCCTCACTCGCACGCACCCTGAGAAACTTCCCAGGGGGTCACCCATCCCAAAATTGTCCCCAGTCAAGCACGCTTAACTTTGGAGTTCTTAAGTGATGAGCTCCCGAAAAGAAGATGTACCTTGTTGGTATGAGTAGTACCAATTAAATCTGATAAGCCTTCCTCAAGTAACCTCAATTACATCTATAACTGTCCAGTCTCGTAATCCCTCTCATTCCGATGTGGCATCGGTTCATTCATGTGCCCCTTCGCCTCTAGAAGCCTGCCAGGAGCCGCTCATTGTCCGTGCCACCTCTTGGCACCGATGATCACTCCCCGCCCTCTTTTGAGCTCCGGACCTCACATGCCCACCAGCTTCCGCTTGGTTCTTCCTCGAACCACACCGTACTAAGAGAGGTCGGCTCTGATACCAACTGAAATGTCCCTCACTCTTAAATTATTTTTAATTTAAAAGAGATCATAATTGCGGAAAAGAAAAGGCTAGGAATATTTTTTTTTATATATACTAACTCCCACATGATAAAAACATTTATAAATGAAGAAATAATAGTAAGTCATTGTCATAAGGTTTCTACGAACAATAAAAGTTTTAACCAATAAAATAAACGTGCATGATAGCTAAAATTTGTCTAAGTCATAAAAATAATCTTCATGCATAAGGAAATATACTTTTCTCAAAACAAGTCGACATATGATAAAAAGACTGAAAATGCTAAACAGAAACAATAGGTCACTAGGCAGGTGCCAAGTCCGACTGCAATCCGCTCAGGAATCCTGCCCCTCGATCTCGATCTCGGCCTCATCTACATCCAACAAGCATAGTGAGTCTAAAAACTCAACAAGTACAAAACAGGGATAACGAATAATAAATAATATATGCACATGCAAATAAAATAGTCCTACTGAAATAATTTCTTTTCTGAAATTTAAAAGCATAAACATATAAATCCTCAATAACGTTAAAACATTTGCATGCATAAAATAAATTTGCTAAAACATTTTTTCTCGAGAATTTCGTTCCTCGACTGTGGTTCCTCAACCTCAAGTCGCTTGATCAAGCTAATAAACACTAGTACTAGGTTGGAAAGGCACTCCAGTACTCATCCGGAACCCAGACCCGTCAGTTGGAAAGGCACTTCAGTACTTATCTGAAGCCCAGACCCGTCATTTTGATATAGCTAGCGGAACGTCTCCCGACCCCATATCCGTCATATAAAAACCACAATCAAGTTCCATCATTCAAAATTTTATTTTCCTCATTCATGCCTCAAAATAATTCCTCAAAATTCCTCAAAAAGGTTTATTTCCTTATATCATAACCTTCTGCTCATAAAACATTTTATAAAAGTCACAAATGGCATAAAATAGTCAAACATACTGAATTTATAATTTTAAGATATTTTATACCATAATTAAATTCCGAAAATTCTATAAATCACAAAAATGCTTAAAATCAACTGAAATCAAGCTTAAAACATCAAATAAAACAATTCACGAATTTTGGCAGCCCCTAAGACTCAAATTACCAACTTTTCCGAAAATGCCCCGAAAGGACCCACTCTGCGATAAAACCGTAAAAATCATATAAAATTCATTTCTCAACCAAATGACCTCAAACTTGGACCCACGTAACCCTAACTCGATGTGATAGCTTCTGAAACAAACCGAATGCAAAAACAATGTCTGAGGTGACCAAAGTGACGCTCGCAACCCTACTGGTCGTGCACAGGAACAAATCTGGGAGAGGCTAGGGACACCACTTCGAACCAGCCCCTTCCCTTGACTCCAGCACTCGACCAACCCCCCAAAAAACTCATGGATGACCCTTAGACCCCTTCACCCATACAAGACTCTTCCTCCTTCCACAAACCCTAGACGCCATGCAAGCATGAACGGCTCACTCCATGTAACCCACGACCTAGGCTGCCTCCCCTTCCGTCGGCCTCAAGGGCTCACCATGATCTGTCCAGAGGCCTTTTCCAGCCATTCTTGGACCTCTCATGCCCACCCGAAGTCAAGGAAATCATGGAAGAAGCCGTGACTCTCATCCCACTCCTAGATCTCCTTTCCTCTCGACACCACCCTCTACCTCACGTCCAGATTTATGCCTTGGCTGCCAAGTTCATGAAAAGTTTATGTTAACATGTACATCAAGCATCATATTATGAATTTAAAACATCAAATCCTTTAGATCTACACACACAATTAATATTGCTTGAAAGATGCATCAAGGATGCTTTGTACTTGCCTTAAACCTTGAAAAACTTACAACCAAGATGATGCTTGTTGAGAGGAGGATGAAGGAGCACCACTAGAACACACCAAGGAGGATGCTTGAAGCTTCAAATGAGGAGGGAAGCTTGGGACATGAAGAAGAATATGGGAGTAATGGGGGGGGGGGGGAGGGGGCGTGCGGCTACAAGGGGAGTGGAGGCTAGGTTTTCTCTATTTTTTTTTTTTGTGAAAGAATTGTGTTGCATAATGGTGTATATTAGGGTATTATGTGGGTTATTTAGAATAGTTAAAGTTGTTACTCAATATAATAAAAGTGTCCACAAAAAAAAGTCTCCTTTTCCGCCTAGGATTTTCGAAAATTAGGGGGAGTAGGCGCAACTCTGCTCCTACTCCTCATCATTGTCTCGGCCGTCTGCTGGACTATCTCAGGCCCTAACTCTGCTCGCTCTCCTACCTCATCCCAGTGAATGGGTGATGTTAGATCAATATTTTATAAGTTTTGGTGATAACAAAAATAAGATAAGTTGCTATTGGACAATCAGTTGTCGCAGGAGTTTATCTATCTACAGTAGCATTTCAGCAGTTTGGATTTTCAAGTGGTAATTCAGCAGTTGGTATGATTTCAGCAGTTGAACGGTTTGAGTAGTTCAGCAGATAGAATCATCAAGAGCGATCAGCAGATACCGTTTTGAGCTTCAGCGTGTTTTTGCTAAGGATTGGTAAACGACATCGTTTTATTGATGAAGGAATCAGCAGATGGAAAAACGCGTATGCATATCAGCAGATGAATTCTTCCAAGCGTTTTTCCAGTCAGAGTTCATGACAACGACGATGGTTGTAGTGCTGATTTTCAAAGTAATTTCAGGCGCAAGCTCAAGTGATTCAAATACGATCGTTTACTCATAAGGAAAAGATTTGTTGGATCGTACAATTGCCTGGAATGAAGGAGATAAGTTAGGTACTATTTTGGGTGAATAGTACAGTGTACAGAGGACGTTTTTCCATGCTTACACAAAAATGGAAAGAAGACAAATTGGCTCTGTGGACGAGCGTTTGACCTTGCAGTGGAGCAGAGATTACGGTGTACTATTTTGGCAGTAATTCAAACGGGATTTATTTCCTTTGGAGAGTTAATGTTACCGTTGCAATCGAAGACTATAAATATCAGCAGCGGTGACTAAAGAAAAAAACTTCGCTTATTATCTTTGCTATAACGCTGCCAAAATATTTACAGAGCTTTCACTTCGTTGAAATTTCAAAAAGCTCAAGACTCGAAGATCATTTAGTTTTGATCTTCATTAGTTAAACATTCGAGTCAATCTTCTGGTTATTCATTTATTGATACCAGAAGATATTTACAGTCTCTTGATTCGTGTTCTCATTGATATATTTGATAGAGTCTGTAAACGAACTGTCTTTTAAGAAGTTCGTAAAACGTTCAAAATCTTGTAAACAAGCAGCGAAGTCTGCGTGAAGCGTTGTGAGGTGCTAGGAGTTCTCAAGGCTGTTGGCTTTGGGATCGGGTGCTTGTAGATTGTCTACTTGTATCAAAGTCTTCTAGTGATACCTTCCGAGGAGGAAGAAGGGGAGACGTAGGATATTCATATCCGAACTTCCAGTCGCGCTGCCGCGACTGCTGAACCATGCTCTCCCAGCACGAGCAAATCAGCAGATCAACTCTCTGATGACGTCATGTCCCTCTTCGTTAAGAAGTTTGGGAAATACCTGAGAAGATCTTTCAACCCTGCTTCTACTTATTTTAATAATTATAACAAATCTGATAAAGTATCTACTGATTTGAAATGCTATAATTGTGATCGTCCAGGTCACTTTGCTGCTGATTGCAACAGACCAAAGAAAGACGATAGGTACAAGAGAGATGATAGAAGAGCTGATGATCGCTACAGAAAAGAAGAGCGATACAAACGCGATGACGAAGATAATGAAAGAAATATTGAGAAGTCCAAGGACAAGTTCAAAGAAAGATCAAGTGACAGAAAGATGAAGAACAGCAACAACAAAAGATTCAGTCGCAAGCATGATCGCAAAGTGTTGGTGGCTGAAGAAAGCACCAAAAGCTGGGCTGATAGCGACTCAGATACATCCAGCAGCAGCTCATCTTCAAGCGAGAGTGAACAAGAGGAGGTTCACTGCTTCATGGCTGACCAAACAGATGAAGATGAGGTATTTGATTTCTCTAATGTTGAATTTACACGAGATGACCTTGTCATAGCACTTAATGACATGGTAAAAGAGTACCGTAAGCTTTCTCATTCATTAAAGCTAAGGCTGAAAACATGAGTTTAAAGAGTAGTTCAGCTGAATCAAGTTCTGATGAACTAGAGGATGCTGACATTCTAAAAACTGAGTTGAGTAAGCTACAAGCAGAGAATGAGTTGTTGATAAATGAGATCAGCGAGCTCAAGGCTGAAGTCGCTAAATCGACTGTAGAATTGAGCTCCTGGAACAAGGATAATCTTACTCTCCAAAAGCTATGTGAAAACCAAAAGCAAGCCATTGATAAGACTGGTATTGGATTCAACGATAGTGAGTTCTGTGAAGGAGAGTCGAGTACTCAATCACGATCAGCCTATGACAAGTTCAACAAAATGAGCTTTGTCAAAGCTGACATGATATATAATTGTCTTGAGTCTGCGAAGTATGATAATCAGAACTCCCCAAAGCTGAACGAAAATGGAAAAGCTGGTATCGACTTTTCAAAACCTGAGAGTTCCAAGCCTAACTGGCTAAAGAACAGATTGGATAAAGACAAAGCGAAAGCTAGTCAAAAACCATTTGTTCCCAACCAGTCATGGCATAACTCGAAGAAGGTTAAATCGGGTTGGAAAAAGTTTCAGCAGAGGAGAGATCAATATGATCATTATATGAAACCAAAACTCAAAAGAACAGCACGTGATTTTGCACACACTTTCGTGGATCCTAGAAGTGGAAAAACCGTAAGGATTGTTCAAATCTGGGTCCCGAAAGGGGTAATCCAATCAGGACCCAAGTAAAATTGGGTACCAAAAGTGAGTTTCTTGCGTGCAGGTCAGCAGGTACGAATCAGCAGAGACATCAAAAATATGGTACCTGGACAGCGGTTGCGCAAGACATATGACTGGAAATCCGAAGCTGCTAAAAGATGTAATTCCTCACAAAGGAGCAAAAATTGTCTTCGGAGATAACGCATATGGTAACACTGTGGGTAAGGGTATCTTTTTAGGATATTCAGCAGTAAGCAAAGCTTATAGAGTGTTCAACAGCAGAAGTTTGAATGTTGAAGAAACTGCTCACGTAGTATTTGATGAAACAAGTTTCAAACTGGTCTAATTGGTGGGTAAGCGTTCTGGGAACACTTACGTTATCAACTGGTTAGAACAAGAGAAGTCTGAACATTTGTTTTGTGTAGCTGGCTCTTCCAAGAGCTGGTTGTGGCACCAGCGAATGAATCATTTGCACTTCAAAACTATTGCTAAATTGAGCA
>KV006892.1:76474-92917 GCA_001598015.1 Dorcoceras hygrometricum
TGAGGCTGAGTACATTGCAGCATCAGCTGCTGCTAAGGAGTCCGTTTGGATAAGGAATTTCGTCCAAGAGTTGGGCGTAATCCCTGATAGAGTTGGTCCAGTCTCGGTGTATTGTGACAACACGGGTGCCGTTGCGCAAGCAAAGGAGCCTAGGTCTCACCAAAGATCCAAACATATACTGAGGAAATACCACATAATCCGGGATATTGTGGCTAGAGGTGACATAGCAGTTGAGAGAGTCGCCTCTGCGGACAACGTTGCTGATCCACTTACGAAGCCCTTGCCAGGACCGTTGTTTGAGAAACATCGCGAAACAATGGGACTGCGTCTGATGAGTAGTTGGCTTTAGGTCAAGTGGGAGATTGTTAGAGTAGATGACCAACTAGCCAACTTGTGGCGTGTGGGTTTATAGACTCTTGTATGAAACAATCTTTATATATGATATTCGCATTTATTTATATGGCATTCTTTACTTTCATTGTGTTGTATAATGATTAACAATTACGTTGAGTAAAGACCTGGAATGCACTATAGTGTATGTTAGATGTGATAGTGGGTATGACGGCTATCATGAAACACATCTAATAGTCACTTTGTATTCTGAATTAGTTCCTAGTCGATTGGGCCGTCAAAATGAAGATAAGGCCGCCCGAGCTTGAGACTAGTATCTGCGATGCGAAGTACCATGTTTCATTGGTAGGGAACATTATGATGTTCTGAGCATGCAGATAGATAGTGACCTGGTGATCTATCGAACTACCCTCGTTCGAACTTTCCAAGTGATTACCATTTGTCGAGTGGATAAGTCCGAGGTCTTGGTTGTACTGATTAGTCCTCACGACTCGAAACGTCATTGAGACTCTACATGATAGGCGTCTCACTTTGACTCGTTTGCCGACTCACTTGGGGTCATTAGGCGGCGGGATTGGGTGAGACCCCGATGCATGTAGGAGTCGATGCATCGTTGTCGAGGATTCACCGCTCGCAGACATGCGTGGATATCCTATGCTATCTGAGGGGATAATAGTGTATAAATCTCTGGCCAGAGTACTAGAAGTGTTTTAGGTAAATGGGTTTACCTAGTTACACTCGTGATGTCACTATTCGATCTCCAAGATGTACGCATAGCTATCGGATCTATAGCGACTCTCGATTTACCAATGGTCGTTGATCTGATCGGGATATTTGGATTGAAAGGACCGTACTGTACGCTAACCACGACCATCTGGTTCTTGCAGGCACTATCAGTGATACCTAGGGGATCATGGGGCGATGTTGCTAGACACTCTTACCATGATCCGATGGGCAAGTCCGGAATTGTGATTCCGGAGCCACAATGGTTGTGGGCCCACGGCTAGCTGTATCCCTGAACCGTTGAGGGTCACACAAGTACTGGATTCGAGATTCCCGCACGGATACTGAGCTCAATGTGTTGAGCATGGGAAGAGGATTTTGGGGAGTACGACTTCCTAAAAAGTCAACAGGGGTCAAATCATGATTTCCCGCTGTTGAGGGGAAAAACGGTCATTTTGCACTGGGGTTCTGAAAAATGGTTTTTCAGATCATAGTATTCAGTTTTGGAAACTGAGTCGATCGGTCCGATCTGATCGGCGATCGGAGTTATGATGAAGTCACGGTGATAGGGGTTAACCGAATGTTCATCCGTTGGACCCGGGCCCGTTGGGCCGGTCCAATTCCATCATTAAGTCTACTTAATGTAGACTTAGACTTAATCATAACACACTTTGATACAAACTAAAACCCTAAACCTAGTGTGCTAGCCGCCGCCTCCCTCCTCTCCCAAAAGCCGCCGCCGCCGCCGTGTCTCACGCGCCGCCGCCGCCGCCTTGCTTCGCCGGAAATTGTTCCGGCCAACTTGACGAGGAGAATCCGTCCGCGCTGATCTCGTCAGGCCTTCTATTGCAGGCTGACAAAGGAGTCTCGCTTCCGGTCGTGGACCTGATTGACGTAGTCTACCGCCGCCTACCGTGAAGTGCCGGTTTCCTCACGAAACTGGTCGTCAGGCCTTCTATTGCAGGCTGACAAAGGAGTCTCGCTTCCGGTCGTGGACCTGATTGACGTAGTCTACCGCCGCCTACCGTGAAGTGCCGGTTTCCTCACGAAACTGGTCGGAGCCAGGCACGAGTTGCCAGCAAGGTAATTAACTAAAACACCCTATGAATGGTTCATAGCTTGCATGTTTTGAATTGTATTGATCGTCTCCCGGCCCAATTTTTGTTCTTCCGTTGCCTCACCGGGAGGCGTGATCCGGATCGCCACGGTTTCCCAACATATTCAACTGGCGAAAATCAATGCACATCCGCATTGAGCCATCCTTCTTCTTTACAAAAAGTATGGGCGCTCCCCACGGTGACATACTAGGATGAATAAAACCTTTCTCCAGCAAATCATCTAACTGCACCTTGAGTTCTCTCAACTCCGCAGGCGCCAGACGATACGGAGTACGCGAAATCGGAGCTATGCCAGGCACCAGCTCTATGCTGAAGTCAATCTCCCGCCTTGGAGGAAAACCAGGAATCTCCTCCGGAAACACATCCGGGAAATGTCGCACCATGGGAACGTCACTGAGCTGAACACGGGAAGAAGAAGACGCATCCAAAGCGTTGATCATAAAGCCAGCATTCCCGAAAGACAACAGGCTGAACATCTCCATCGCTGAAACCAATGGAATCTTCGATCGTGAATCCTGGCCGTAGAAGTCCCACTTCTCGCCAGACAAAGGCCTAAAGCGCACAATCCCATGGAAGCAGTCCACGGAGGCCCTATAGTTGGACAGCACATCCATCCCAACTATACAATCGAAATCCCAAAGAATCAAACGGATCAAGTTCGCTAACAGGACATGCTCAACAAACCTCAACACACCATCTAACAAAACTTCCTGGGAGAACAGACTCACACCACCAGGGGTAGAAACAGAAATAGCATCACGCAAGGGGATGGTACACAGACCATGCTCAACAATAAACGAATCAGAAATAAACGAATGCGATGCACCGGTGTCAAACAACACACGAGCAGGAAAGTCAAAGACAAGACATGTACCTCCAATCACCCGGCTCGGTGTCTCCTCGGCCTGCTCCCTCGTAATGGCGTTAACCTGAGCATGCTGGGGTCCTGAGAAGAAAGGCTGAGACGACTGTCCGAACCGCGACGGACCAGACTGCTGAAACGGCCTAAACTGAGTCTCACCCAAACGGGGCTGCTGAAACTGCTGAGAACGGCCCCGAGACTGACCTCCATGACCCTGAGGCTGGGCCGCGGTCTGCTGTGATCCAGCTGACGGACACACTCTCGCAAAATGCCCGTACTGACCACAAAGGTTGCAGGAACCCTGCACACCAACACACTACATGGAAGGAAGCTTTCCACCGCAAAAGCCGCAAAACTCAGTCCGAGATCCACTGCTACTCGAACTGCCTGAACCAGAAGAGCCAGAACCCGACTTCTTCTTAAAATGCTGACCTCGGGGTCGAAACCTCTAGACTGCTGAGCCACCTGTGGCTGCTGCTGCTGCTGATGGGGCTGATAGGCTGACTGGGAGGACTGAGAAGACTGAGCTCCCTGAATAGCAGGACGACCACTCTGCGGTGCCTGCTGCTGACGAGCACGACGGCTACGCAAACCTTCCTCAATGTCAATGGCACTGTCCACAGCCTCAGCGTAATCTTGGGCTTACTGGTCAACACCATCTGATACAACTCTTCATTCAAGCCCTCAAGAAATCGAGTCCGCTTGGCCCTCTCCAGGCTAGAAACATGGGGAACGTACGCCAATAGAGAAGAGAAATTCCTAGCATACTCCCGCACCGTCATGGAACCCTGCTCCAGATGGTCGAACTCCCGCTCCCAAGCGTTCACATAAGATTCAGGCACATACTCCTGCGGAAGGTCTCGCAAAAACTGTTCCAAGAGATCCTGACACCTGTCTCCTCCAAAGTACTAGAAGCGCCCCGCCACCAGCGCTCTGCAGCCTTCCTAAGCAGTAGAATCACTAAATTCAGATGGAGCTCATCATCATACTGACATCGGTCGAAAAGAAAGATGACGTTCCGGAGCCACGAGTCTGCATCCTCACTGGACTCCTCATCGTTAAAGACTGGAGGCTTCATCCTCTGAAACCGAGCGATCACCACATCCATCCTCTCTACCGGAGGCGTCGCAACCGCAATCTCTTCCTCCTCACTACTCTCACGAGTCTGAGTACGAGCACTATACCGATCCTCATTCTGACCACCTGACTCCTGCCCCCTACCTCTACCATGACTTCTAGGCGGCATCTACGAAAACACTCAACAGGATCAAGCAAAACAGAACAGATACGCATAGATAGCATATAACACAAAATATGCAGCACGTAGTCACATAGTCAAGCACATGCAACACACAACAATGTTCCTAGACTCGAGTGTGATCAAAGAAAGTGAGCTTATCCCAGCTTAAGCTCTGATATCAAAAATATCAGGCCTCGTGCTCTAAACAGAGTAAAATCATACAAACACATGCGGAAGCTATCTAAAAGCGGGTAAAATTTTCGCGTTTAGGCCTGATGGTTTAAAAACATATAATTTAAAATACAAGAATACTCAAAATACGAACCAGTTTAAAATCCAACCACAACAGAAATAGTATAGCATAACAACATCCAACGACAACATGTATCAGACTCCAACTATGGAATGCAATAACGAAGCACAGGGCATTCCCCTGGCTAACTGATACATATATATATATATATATGCTATACGCAACTGGGACACGCTAACCACCTCCTGGGGCACCACCAGCTGGGTTAAAGCCACGACCAGCTGTAAAACCTTGGTTTCCTGAAAACAACACAAGCAAGGAAACAAACCAAGCCCCAGAGGGACATGGGGTCAAACCCCAGTATGGAGAGCAACTAATATAGGAAAAGAATGCATAAGATAAAATGCAGATGCTATGCATGAGACACCAGATAACAACGGAAGGCTCAACCAACAAGGGAGCTAAGGAACTCAAGCACAGCTCCAAGAGTCTGCAACAACAGTGGCCACGGGGTGTGTTCACAGTGTGGTAATGAGCCACTCACCGTGATACAACACCCGAATACCAGATGCATCAAACAACTCAACATGTCGTTGCCTCGCCCATGAACTGTGGTAATTAACCACTCGGGGCATGGTGGCTAACGATCCCAGCAGGGAGATGAGAGTGCGGTATTGCCGCTTGCCCTCACATCCTGGTAAGAATCAACAACAGCAATACAAGATACGAACAATGGCTGCAATAACAATATGAATGCAATATGGGAAATGCATGTATGCATAACATGGCAGCTAAACAATCAACAGAAATCACGTACGCACGCAGCAACCTCCACATCGATGCATAACAGCCATCTAGCATTCAATCTCACGCCAATTCCCAGCAATATCAAGCTCAGATCCGTACCTTATACTTTTGTGCAACAATTACTACAAAACAGGCCCGAGAAAACTGGATATCAACCTGCTAAATACACAACACACAGATCTCAAAAGCTGCACAAAAGCTCACGGCCAATTACAGAAGCTCACGACTGGGAGCCACGCTCAACCAACACAATTACTACCAAAATAACTAACTGGAAGCTAATTCACAACTAGAAACGAGATCTCAAAACTAAAACCCAAAGGCTACCTGCACGCACAAACACACTGTCGGAGAAAGCAGCTTCGCGATCTCTCTCCAGTGAACGCTAACCTCCAAAAGTGGTATGTAATGATAGAGCTTCGCAAGAGGAGTCCAACGCTACCTCAATTGTCCAAAACGACGGCCGGAATCGACGGGAACCACCGGATAAAATCAACGGTGAACAGTGTGTTAGAGTAGATTCCCAACTAACCAACTTGTGACGTGTGGGTTTTTATTGACTCTTGTGTACAACAATCTTTATATATGATATTCGCATTTCTTTATGGCATTCTTTATTTTCATTATGATTATAATGTTAACAATTGTGTTGGATAAAGACCTAGAATGCGCCATAGTGTATGTTAGATGTGATAGTGGATATGATGGCTATCATGAAACACATATAATAGTCACTGTGCATTCTGAATACGTTCCTAGTCGATTGGGCCATCAAAATGAGGATAAGGCCGCCCGAGCTTGAGACTAGCATCTACGATGTGAAGTACCATGTTTCATTGGTAGGAAACATTGTGATGTTCTGAGCATGCAGATGGAGAGTGACCTGGTGATCTATCGAACTACCCTCGTTCGAACTTTCCAAGTGGTTACCATTTGTCGAGTGGATAAGTCCGAGGTCTTGGTTGTACTGATTAGTCCTTACTACTCGAAACGCCATTGAGGCTCTACATGATAGGCGCCTCACTTTGACCCGTTTGCCGACTCACTTGGGGTCATTAGGCGGCGGGATTGGGTGAGGTCGCATGTAGGATTCGATGCTTCGTTGTCGAGGATTCACCGCTCGCTCTCATGCGTGGATATCCTATGCTATCTGAGGGGATAATAGTGTATAAATATCTGGCCAGAGTACTGGATGTGTTTTAGGTAAATGGGTTTACCTAGTAACACTCACGATGTCACTATTTGATCTCCAAGATGTATGCATAGCTATCGGATCTCTAGCGACTCTCGATTTACCAATGGTCGTTGATCTGATCGGGATATATGTGTTGAAAGGACCGTAGTGTACGCTAACCACGACCAACTGGTTCTTGCAGGCACTATCAGTGATACCTAGGGGATCATGGGGCGATGTTGCTAGGCGCTTTACCATGATCCGATGGGCAAGTCCGAAATTGTGATTTCGGAGTCACAATGGTTGTGGGCCCACGGCTAGCTGTATCCCTGAACCATTGAGGGTCACACAAGTACTGGATTCATGATTCCCGCATGAAAACTGAGCTCAATGTATTGAGCATAGGAGGAGGATTTTAGGGAGTGCGACTTCCTAAAAGTCAACAGGGGTCAAATTGCGATTTCCCAAAGTTGAGGGGCTAAACTGTAATTTTGGTCTAGGTGATCTGAAAAATTGTTTTTCGCGTCATAATATTCAGTTTTGGAAACTGAGTCGATCAGTCCGATCTGATCGTCGATCGTAGTTATGATGAAACTGTAGTGATTTAATTGAACCGGATGTTCATATGGACCTGGGTTTGACCCAAGTCCAATGGGCCGGTACAAGCCCATTACAAGTCTATTAATTATAGACTTAGGGCTACATTAATCAAAAAAACTACACAATTAAACCCTAGCCTCCACCACACATAGAGCCGCCGCCCCCCTCTTCTCCTCCACCACACGAACGGCCGCGCCACCGCCGCGCCACCACCGCGCCGCCGCCGTCCGCTTGTCGTGTGATCGGACTTGTTCCGATCATCTTTTCAAAGTGATTCCATCCGTGGCCAAAATCCGTCAGATCTTCTAGTGCAGACTGACGGAGGAATCGTGTTTCTGGTCGTGGACCTGATTAGACGATCTACCGCCGCCTACAATTCAAGAGCCAGAATTCCCTGTGAATCTGGTTGGAGCCAGGCGCCTAGACGCCAGCAAGGTAACGATTCAAACATCCTATGTATGTTTATCGTTATAACATTTAATGTATTAAACGTTTCTCGGGGCAATTTTTTAACTTCTGCTGCGCCCCCGGGAAACGGGATCCGGATCCGCCATTGAAGACAACACAGTGCTCTAGGGTTCGAGACACAGAGAACGAATGTCGGGGAAAATATTCTAAGTATGGGATCTGATATCTCAATCGAAGACCAAGTCTTCCTATATATAAATCCCGTAGCTGCTGAAATCTGTTTTAAACAAATCCACCGACAAAAACCAGCAGGCACAAACAACAGCAGAAGCAAAGAAACCAGCTGCTGAAATCTCAAACCACGCTAAACAAAACGACGACGCATAGCCTACGCATCCAGTTGCTAGCTACAGTAACCAACAAGTCTCTCGCAGCTGGACATCCAGACGCTGGTTCAAAATACAAAAGCTGGAACCAGCAGCAACATACAAAACGCAGCGTTGCAACTAATCAAAACGGCGTCGCATTGCCACGTCATCAAATCTGGTCCTCTCGCGCAATACCAGTCGCAAGATACAGGAAAACCAGACGCGAGCTACAGGAACGTTGACATCTGGAAATCAATTATGCACATCGACTGGTTCCTTAGCGCTAGCCAAAACGACGAAGTTTCCTCCTCGCGCTACAGTGATGTTGATCCGCGTTGACATCTGCCTCGACTGGACAACCAGCAGGCACACGCGACCAGATCTCACACTAACGCTACACCAAAACGACGTCGCTCCAACTTATTCAAACGACACCGTATCCAACGCGATACAAATTCACGCTAAGGCAACTGATGATTTTTACAAACGCTACCAGATCTCTCCAATACGACGGCGTTTCACTATGCATCCAGCTTTCACCAAAAACCAACATTCACCAAAAACCTGCTTTCAAATTCAAAAACACGAAAACTCCCAGAATTGATCCAAATGCTATTTCAGACCCGAAAATGCAAACCAAACACACAAACAAAGATCCAAACCACCAGAAATCTCTAAAAATCGATACATTCCAACAATTAATCTCTAATACAAATCTAGGTCTCACAAAATCTATTTGGGCAGTAGTTTTAAAATTAGGATTCAGTTCTGGTTTTTTCCGCATGTTTTATTACATACCAGATCTGTCTCTGGTGCTCTGTTTTTATGTTCAAGAACCCGAGGTATTGCACCTCTTAATAGCAGCGCAAAATTTTTTATTTTTTCAATAGCAGCGCTGTAAACTTGTTTTTCGGTCCTAACAAGTGGTATCAGAGCAGGTTGTTCTTGAACGAGCACTTATTTTAAAACGCATGTGCTATTTTTTTAAATGTCTTAACTGTTTTTTTTTTTGAGAATCTTACATTATGAAGGCCAGATGAAAATGATTTGTTTTATATATAGAACTGTTTTCTTTTGTCGAGCTGACACGGAATGCGCGAGTTCCGTGTGGATGCCAAGATCCTATTTCGGTTGGGCTATAAGTTCACCTGGAGCGAGGCTCGGTGACAGCACATGAGACGAAATAGGAGAAATGAAAGAAAATCTGAGCTTTTGCTGTCACATTTTCTTTCTGGTTCTTCATATGTGAGTGACTCAGTAGCACATGTTCTTATTTGAAACAATATTTAAAGTTCTCAGATATTTTATTTTAAACTTTCTGGTATGCGGAAATTTCAGCTGCTGATGCTTTGTGTTTCTTTGAGCTTATGTTATAAAAGACAGGGAGACTGAATTTATTTATCTCTTTGTCTTTATTAATTTGAGCTATTTGTTTGTGCATCAGCCTTTGTTCCTTTCTCCCTTTTCAAAATTAACATTCATGCATAAGGTTCTTCCCAAAATTATTTATTATCAAATCTAAAATAATTCCTACTGTCACGATTTTTGGTGTGACAGTGTAGGGAGAGCTTCCTTTTAAAATTCATCGGGAAGACCAGATTTCTACCCTTTTTTGATTTCCACAAAAAGGGAGAGAATTGTTAGATCATGCATTTATTATTTGAGGTTTTGTGTAAATCAAAAAGGGAGAGATTGATGGATCTGTGTAAACAGATCCAGATTAAGTTTTGAATTACACAAAACCTATTATTGTGTTACTAACATCTCTATGTAGTGTGCAGAAGAAACAGTAGAAATCTATATGAATGTCACGTAAAGAACATTACTGTGAGGTAGACAACAGATGTGTTGGAAAGAATTTGAATCAGTGATTGGAGAATTATGATTCAATTCAGATGAAGGAGAAGAGAATCAAACGACAAGAAGAATTCTGGAAGACGATAAAAAGGAGAAGTATACGGTAGAGAAACAAAAATGTAAAGAGTCGACGCGAAAGAGAAAAACAAATAGCAACCAATCAGACGTTTATATCAGAGTTACAAATCAGCAACGTTGAATATGAAGTATGAACAGGTGAAGTCTGGAATTCAGCATGAGAAGAAATAGAAACCTGTATCGCCTAAATAGTAGAATTCTGATCGTGTGAATATTGAAGAAATCTGGTTCAGTTTTGACAGAAATCTAATAACGAGAAGTTCGTTGAAGAAAAGGAAGAGATCTGATTTGAAGTGAATAGGAGAATTCTGTTGTGAAGCAAATAGGTGAAGTCTGGATGAAGAAATCTGCTACTGGTGGTGAAGTGAGGAGATATTCGAAGAGGAGAAATCTGGACGAAAGGTCTAAATAGAAGAAGTCTGGAAAGCGAAAGAAGAGAAGTTGATACGCTATATAAGGTGAAGTCTGATTGAAGTAAAGAAGAACAAATTGTCTGGCAGACATACAAAGAGATGCGAAGAGACCTAACCAGAGAATAAGAGAGGAAGAAGAGCTGTAATCAGACTTGAGAAAGATTGAAGAAGTGAAGTCTGATGAAGAGACACGATGAGGAACCAGAGAAGTCTGGAGAAAAGCCTGCGAGGAGGAGTCTGTGTTGGTATCCGGATCACGCCTCCCGGCGAGGAAGCGGAAGAACGAAAAACAATACCGGGAGACGATCAATACGATAAAACTAACAATAATCTATGACATTCATAGGGCGTTTAAGATTGCTACCTTGCTGGCAACTCGTGCCTGGCTCCGACCGGTTTCGTAAAGAAAACGGCACTTCACGGTAGGCGACGGTAGATATCGTCAATCAGGTCCACGACCGGAGACGGGATTCCTTCGTCAGCCTGCACTAGAAGGCTTGACGAGATCTGCGCAGACGGATTCTCCTCGTCAAATTTGGCCGGAAACAATTTTCCGGCGAGCGGCGGCGGCGGCGGCGAGCGGCGCACGGCGGCGGCGGCGTGAGGATGAGGAGAGGGGGCGGCGGCTTGAGTGCTATGGTTAGGTTTGATGGTGTAGTGTATTATGAAGTCTAGGTTTAGGTCTAATTAAATAGAATTAAAGATGGACTTGGACCGGCCCAACGGGCCCGGGTCCAACGGATGAACATTCAGTTCATCCCCATCACCGAGACTTCATTATAACTCCGATCGCCGATCAGATCGGACCGATCGACTCAGTTTCCAAAACTGAATACTATGATCTGAAAAATCATTTTTCAGAACCCCAGTGCAAAATGACCGTTTTGCCCCTCAACATCGGCAAATCACGATTTGACATCAGTTGACCTTTTAGGAAGTCGCACTCCCAAAATCCTCTTCGTATGCTCAACACATTGAGCTGAGTATCCGTGCGGGAATCTCGAATCCAGTACTTGTGTGACCATCAATGGTTCAGGGATATAGCTAGCCGTGGGCCCACAACCATTGTGGCTCCGGAATCACAATCCCGGACTTGCCCAACGAATCATGGTAAGAGCGTCTAGCAACATCGCCCCATGATCCCATAGGTATCACTGATAGTGCCTGCAAGAACCAGTTGGTCGTGGTTAGCGTACAGTACGGTCCTTTCAATCCATATATCCCGATCAGATCAACGACCATTGGTAACTCGAGAGTCGGTATAGATCCGATAGCTTTGCATACATCTTGGAGATCAAATAGTGACATCGCGAGTGTAACTAGGTAAACACATTTACCTAAAACACTTCTAGTACTCTGGCCAGAGATTTATACACTATTATCCCCTCAGATAGCATAGGATATCCACGCATGTCTGCGAGCGGTGAATCCTCGACAACGATGCATCGACTCCTACATGCATCGGGGTCTCACCCAATCCCAACGCCTTATGACCCCAAGTGAGTCGGCAAACGGGTCAAAGTGAGACGCCTATCATGTAGATTCTCAATGACGTTTTGAGTCGTGAGGACTAATCAGTACAACCAAGACCTCGGACTTATCCACTCGACAAATGGTAACCACTTGGAAAGTCCGAAGGAGGGTAGTTCGATAGATCACCAGGTCACTATCTATCTGCATGCTCAGAACATCACAATGTTCCCTACCAATGAAACATGGTACTTCGCATCGCAGATACTAGTCTTGAACTCGGGCGGCCTTATCCTCATTTTGACGGCCCAATCGACTAGGAATAGGTTCAGAATACACAGTGACTATTAGATGTGTTTCATGATAGCCGTCATACCCACTATCACATCTAACATACACTTGAGTGCATTCTAGGTCTTTACTCAACGCAATTGTAAATCATCATACACACAATGAAAGTAAAGAATTCCATATAAATAAATGCGAATATCATATATAAAGATTGTCATACAAGAGTCTATAAACCCACATGCCACAAGTTGGCTAGTTGGTCATCTACTCTAACAATCTCCCACTTGCCCTAAAGCCAACTGCTCATCAGACGCAGTCCCATTGTTTCGCGATGTTTTTCAAACAACGGTATTTCCTCGGTATGTGTTTGGATCTTTGGTGAGACCTAGGCTCCTTTGCTTGCGCAATGGCACCCGTGTTGTCGCAGTACACCGGGACTGGACCAACTCCATTAGGAATGACGCCCAACTCTTGGATGAAATTCCTTATCCAAACGGCCTCCTTAGCAGCAGCTGATGCTGCGATGTACTCAGCCTCAGTGGTTGAATCCGCGATGGTGTCTTTCTTGGAACTCTTCCAAGAGACAGCACCACCATTGAGCATGAATACAAATCCAGAGGTTGATTTCGAATCATCCACGTCACACTGGAAGCTAGAATCTGTGTGGCCTTCCAGTTTCAGTTCACCACCCCCATAGACCATGAACATATTCTTAGTCCTTCGTAAGTACTTAAGAATATCCTTCACAGCCTTCCAATGCAATTGGCCGGGGTTGGCCTGGTAGCGGCTCGTGACACTCAGAGCATATGCGACATCCGGTCTAGTCGAGATCATGCCATACATAATACTACCTATTGCCGAGGCATATGGTACACGTGCCATACTCTCTATCTCCTCATCAGTCTTTGGACACATAGACTTAGATAGAGTGACCCCGTGGCACATAGGTAGGTGTCCTCTCTTGGACTCTTCCATAGAGAACCTCTTAAGTATGGTATTGATGTAGGTAGCTTGGGTGAGTCCGAGCATCCGTTTAGATCTATCCCGATAGATCTGTATTCCAAGAATATAGGATGCTTCACCTATGTCCTTCATCGAAAATATACTAGACAACCATACTTTAGTTGACTGTAGCATTCCCACATCATTCCCAATGAGTAGAATGTCATCAACATAAAGTATGAGGAACGTCACAGCGCTTTTAACTACCTTCTTGTAAACACATGGCTCCTCGGGATTCTTGATGAAACCGAATTCCTTAATTGTTTCATCGAATCTTAGGTTCCAACTTCGCGATGCTTGTTTGAGACCGTAAATCGATCTCTGAAACTTGCATATCTTATGCTCGCTTCCAACAGATGTGAAACCCTCAGGCTGCGTCATATAGATCTCTTCCTTAATGTTTCCATTAAGGAACGCAGTTTTCACATCCATTTGTCATATCTCATAGTCGTACCATGAGGCTATGGCTAACAAGATTCTAATTGACTTGAACATTGCGACTGGCGAGAAGGTTTCATCGTAGTCAACACCTTGCCTTTGAGTGTAATCTTTCGCGACCAGTCGTGCCTTGTAGGTCATTACCTTACCATCAGGCCCAAGTTTCCTCTTGTACACCCATTTGCACCCAATAGGAACAATTCCTTCGGGAGGGTTAACAAGAGTCCAAACTTGGTTAGCATGCATTGAGACAAACTCAGATTGCATCGCTTCAAGCCACAAATTAGAATCAGCATCGGAAATTTCCTCCTTGAAAGTTCTTGGATCAGATCCAACAACTTGATCACCTTGATCATCTTCAAGGAGAAAACCATATCTCTCAGGAGCCCCAGGAACCCTTTCGGATCTCCTAGGTGCGACCATTTCTGGTATTGGCTCTGTAGGTACAGGAGACTCACCTGGTACTTCGATTGGATCTCGAACCTCTTCGAGTTCTACTATTTTGCCCATTATATCAAGTAGAAATTCCCTTTCCATAAACAGACTGCATTGCTTCAAGCCACAAATTAGAATCAGCATCGGAAATTGCCTCCTTGAAAGTTCTTGGATCAGATCCAATAACTTGATCAGATTGATCATCTTCAAGGAGAAAACCATATCTCTCAGGAGCCCTAGGAACCCTTTCGGATCTCCTAGGTGCGACCATTTCTGGTACTGGCTCTGGAGGTGCGGGAGACTCACCTGGTACTTCGATTGGATCTCGAACCTCTTCGAGTTCTACTATTCTGCCCTTTCTATCAAGTAGAAATTCCCTTTCCATAAAGGTGGCATTCCTAGAAACAAAAACTTTTGTTTCGTTGGGATAGTAGAAGTAGTATCCAATGGAATTCTTTGGATACCCAATGAAGTAGCATAAGATGGATCTCGTATCCAGCTTATCTCCCACTGTCTGCTTCACGTAAGCAGGACATCTCCAAATCCTCATAAATGAGTACTTGGGTGCTTTGCCCATCCATATCTCATATGGAGTCTTATCCACTGCCTTGGTGTGGACATTGTTCAACAACATTACCGCCGTTTCGAGCGCATAGCCCCAAAACGAGGTAGGAAGTTCAGTGAAGCTCATCATAGATCGAACCATGTCCAACAAGGTCCGATTACGACGCTCCGCTACACCATTGAGTTGTGGTGTGGCCGGAGGGGTCCACTGAGAGAGAATCACATTCTCTTTCAGATAATCTTGAAATTCAGCACTCAAGTATTCACCACCTCGATCAGATCGAAGTGCTTTAATACTTTTGCCTAATTGATTTTCTACTTCAGCCTTGAATTCTTTGAACCTTTCAAAGGATTCAGACTTGTACTTCATCAAGTACAAGTACCCATACCTAGAGTGATCGTCGGTAAAGGTGATGAAGTATGTGTGACCGTATTTAGTACCAATACTAAACGGGCCGCACACATCAGTATGGATCAAATCCAATAGGCCTTGAGCACGCTCATCATTGCCCTTGAAGGGTTGCTTAGTCATCTTTCCCTTAAGACAAGATTCACAAGTCGGTAGGGAGTTAATGTCTGACATATCAAACATGTCACTCATAACTAACTTGTTCATCCTACTTAGAGAAATGTGACCTAGCCTAGCGTGCCAAAGTTGTGCTGGGTTCAAGTTATCGTGTTTCCTTTTAATCGTCGTTGTATGTGCTTCGACATCGCGAGTTGGAACGTCTTTTAATTTTAAGGTGTATAAATCGTTTTCGCGTTCCCCAATTCCAATTAAACATTCATTCTTGTAAATATTTCAAATCGAATTAGCAACATACAAGAATATCCATCACTATCAAGCATAGAAACAGAAATAATGTTCTTTATTAATTCGGGAACAAATAAAACGTTTCTCAATAACAATTTAAAATCAGAAGACAGAAATAAATAAACATCCCCTATAGCTATAGCAGCAACCCTTGCTCCATTGCCAAGCCTCAAGTGGGTCTCACCCTCTCTAAGACGTCGGCTTCTTGTCATCACCTGAAAATCATTGCAGATGTGAGATCCACATCCGGTATCAAGTACCCAAGAAGTCGAATTAAGAGACATATTTATTTCAACATAGAACATATCTTTCGCAGTTCGCAACTGCTCGAGGTACTCCTTGCAGTTCCTCCTCCAATGCCCAGACTTGTGGCAGTGGTGGCAAACATCCTCATGCTTGTTTGGTTTGGAAGCCTTTGCCTTTGGCTTCTTGGCGGACTTTTCCTCCTTCGTAGGAGCAGAACGGTTCTTGCTCTTGCGTCTGGGCCCCTTCTTCGCAGTGGAAGAAGAGCCCAGAAGGAGGATGGGTTTGTCCTTCTTTATGGTCCCTTCAAACACTACGAGCATGTTAACCACCTCTTCGAGGGTGGCTTCCAGCTTGTTCATGTTGAAGTTGACCACAAAGGGGTCAAATGCAGCGGGCAGCGAGAGGAGAAGTACATCCACCGACAGATCGTGTGGAAGTGCGATATCAAGGCCCGACAGCTTTTCAACGAGCCCAATCATACGAACCCCATGATCGCGGACCGAAGTCCCATCGCGCATGCGGCTCGTCATCAGCTCCTTGACAGCCGTGAACCTCTCATGTCGAGAATTCTCCCCGTACAGTTCTTTGAGATGATGAAGTATGTCAGCAGCATATTTCGTCTTCTCAAAACGCCGTTGCATTTTCATTGGACATCGATCCCATCACATAGCATCGAGTCCTAACCTCATCGTCACGCCATTGGTTAAGCGTAATCAGCTCCTCAGGGCTGATATCGGCAGGGGCTCATGTCGAGAATTCTCCCCGTACAGTTCTTTGAGATGATGAAGTATGTCAGCAGCATACTTCGTCTTCTCAAAACGCCGTTGCATTTCATTGGACATCGATTCCATCACATAGCATCGAGCTTTAACCTCGTCGTCCCACCATTGTTTAAGCGTTACCAGCTCCTCAGGGCTGATATCGGTAGGGG
>KV006892.1:94347-169643 GCA_001598015.1 Dorcoceras hygrometricum
TGACGAGATCTGCGCGGACGGATTCTCCTCATCGAATTGGCCGGAAACAATTTTCCGGCGAAGAAGGCGGCGGCGGCGGCGCGCACGGCGGCGGCGGCGGCTTGTGAGAAGAGAGGAGGGGCGGCGCAATTTAGGCTAGGGTTAGGGTTTTGATTAGTGTTATGTGTCATTATGAAGTTAATTCTAATTAAATAGAATTAAAGATGGACTTGGACCGGCCCAACGGGCCCGGGTCCAACGGATGAACATTCAGTTCATCCCCATCACCGAGACTTCATTATAACTCCGATCGCCGATCAGATCAGACCGATCGACTCAGTTTCCAAAACTGAATACTATGATCTGAAAAACCATTTTTAGAACCCCAGTGCAAAATGACCGTTTTGCCCCTCAACATCGGCAAATCATGATTTGACCTCTGTTGGCCTTTTAGGAAGTCGCACTCCCAAAATCCTATTCGTATGCTCAACACATTGAGCTGAGTATCCGTGCGGGAATCTCGAATCCAGTACTCGTGTGACCCTCAATGGTTCAGGGATACAGCTAGCCGTGGGCCCACAACCATTGTGGCTCCGGAATCACAATCCCGGACTTGCCCAACGAATCATGGTAAGAGCGTCTAGCAACATCGCCCCATGATCCCCTAGGTATCACTGATAGTGCCTGCAAGAACCATTTGGTCGTGGTTAGCGTACAGTACGGTCCTTTCAATCCATATATCCCGATCAGATCAACGACCATTGGTAAATCGAGAGTCGTTATAGATCCGATAGCTATGCATACATCTTGGAGATCAAATAGTGACATCACGAGTGTAACTAGGTAAACACATTTACCTAAAACACTTCTAGTACTCTGGCCAGAGATTTATACACTATTATCCCCTCAGATAGCATAGGATATCCACGCATGTCTGCGAGCGGTTAATCCTCGACAACGATGCATCGAATCCTAGATGCATCGGGGTCTCACCCAATCCCGACGCCTTATGACCCCAAGTGAGTCGGCAAACGGGTCAAAGTGAGACGCCTATCATGTAGAGTCTCAATGAAGTTTCGAGTCGTGAGGACTAATCAGTACAACCAAGACCTCGGACTTATCCACTCGACAAATGGTAACCACTTGGAAAGTCCGAAGGAGGGTAGTTCGATAGATCACCAGGTCACTATCTATCTGCATGCTCAGAACATCACAATGTTCCCTACCAATGAAACATGGTACTTCGCATCGCAGATATTAGTCTTGAACTCGGGCGACCTTATCCTCATTTTGACGGCCCAATCGACTAGGAACAGGTTCAGAATACACAACGACTATTAGATGTGTTTCATGATAGCCGTCATACCCACTATCACATCTAACATACACTTGAGTGCATTCTAGGTCTTTACTCAACGCAATTGTAAATCATCATAAACACAATGAAAGTAAAGAATGCCATATAAATCATATATAAAGATTGTCATACAAGAGTCTATAAACCCACATGCCACAAGTTGGCTAGTTGGGCATCTACTCTAACAGTCTGATCAGAGAACTTTGGAGAAGTGTATCAGGAAAGTCGAATTGAACAAAGTCTGGATCAGTTTATGGAAGAAATCTGGACGTGTCGAGTAAAGAGAAATCTGGATGCATCGAGGAGAAGAAATCTGGTCGAGAAGAAAAACAGTAACGTTGTTTAATGAAAAGGGAGATCTGGAACGCTAAGGCTGGAGAAGTCTGAATATAAAGATAGGTGAAATATGGAAGATTGAACGAAGATGAAATCTGGTTAGAAGCAAAGTAAAGATAATGAACAGAAATCAGAAGAAGAAATATGAAGTACAGCGAAGGTTAGAAGAAGAAGGTGTACAGTAGAAGTCTGAAACGTTAGTTGTTGAAGTTTGAAGGAATCTGATAAGTAGAGTTCTGATGAAGAAGTGAAGTCTGAATCAGTAGTTGAATAAAAGGGCAATCAATAATTAAAGAAAAGAGTAATCAGCAATTGAGAACAAAAGAGGCGAAGAGAAAAACCAGACGCTACACAAAGGAAACAATACTTCAGCGGTAGGAAAGAAACAGAAACTACAACAGCGAAGGAGGAATAATTGGTGTAATCGAACAGGATTAATTCAGTCGCTGCAAAGTAAAAATACCAGACGCAGCAAAAGAAAGGAATTAACCAGACTTTGCGTTGTAAAGGAATTAAACCAGACGTTGGAACAAGATTGATCCAGACGAACGCTAGAAGTTGAAGGAAATAGCAGACGGGAGTTAAAAGAAAAGAAAATTATACCAGAAGCAAAGTTGTTGCAACAAAGGAAAATAAGACTTTGCGTTACTAAAATTGATCCAGACGCAACGCAAAGAAGTTGAAGGAAAGCTGAACCAGACGTTGGCTACAGGAAATAAAAATACCAGAAGCTGTGAACAAGAAGGAACCAGACGCTGAACTAAAGAAGAATTACCAGACGCTGGTCTTGCGCTAAGGAAAAGAAACCAGCAGTAGCTAACAGAAAAACCAGACGTTGTGCTACAAAGTTAAATCCTGACGTGCTAAACAGTTAATTAAAGACCAGACGTTGTGAAGTTACAACCAGACGCAGCTATAAGAAATTTGGAACCAGACGCTGCACAGAAGGAATAAATCAGGCGTTGCATTGCACAGGAAATTAACCAGCAGTTAATTTGGTTCAAACATTTAAGTTGAAGAAAATGATCAAACAGTAAGTTGAATAAAATGATCGAACAGTAAGTTGATGAAAATGATCTAACAGCAAAATCTGTGTTTTGGAAGAATTTGATTTGGAAGAATTTGGTTCAGGTCGAACAGAAGAACATCAGCGTCTGGTTAGAAAAGTTGTACAGAGAAATATATTGTAGAAAATATATATGCAGAAGACGTTGAAGAAAAGAAAGATCAGTTGGAATGATAAGGACCAGCTGGTGCGCAAAGACAAACCAGCTGGTGCAATTCAGACGTTGACAAAGAACTAAATCAGCTGTTGGAACGAGAAATTGAAAAAGCAGCAGTTCAACTGTAACGTCCCTCACTTCTTAATTATATTTGTTTTAAAAGAGATCTTAAATGCGGAAAAAGACTGGATAAATTTTTTTTATTTATTTTTTTTTTAAAAACAACTAATAACACCAACTCACACATAACTTAAGACAAAGCGTAACAACTAGACAAACAAAAATAAATGAATATTCCAACTCCTAACAAAATAAAGGTTTTAAAATCTGCGCAGTAATTTAAAATCATGCTAGGTCATCAAACTCCATCGAACTAAATAAAACAACTTAAAAGAATGTATCTCAACAATCAAAACATCACTGCCGAACTCAAGCGGAAAAACGCAGGTCGCTGGGTAAGTGCCAAGCTCGACTGCAGCCCACTCAGGAATCCTGCCCCTCGATCTCAATCTCAGCCTCATCTGCATCCAACAAGCATAGTGAGTCTAAAGACTCAACAAGTACAAAACTCAAGAATAACGAATAATAAATAGTACATGCACATGCAAATAAAATAGTTTTACCTAAAATAATTTCTTTTCTGAAAGATTTGATTTTTATAATGATGCAAGTGTGTGTTAAAACTTATTAGTTTTTTTTGTAGCAATGGTGCTAATAATCCATAAGAATGAAATTCTCAATCCCTCATGGTTTGAAAAAATTTAGAAGTATATCAAAAACGAAATTCCTCTGCAATGTTCACCTTCTAAAAATAGAAAGTTTCAAGGCATGAGGTATGACTTCGAGAATGAATTTAAAAAAAAAGAGTCTTCGGTGTCCTCGTCAACTCCTTTCCAACCTCGCATCATCTAAATCAAAAATATCAAAAGAAGTCGATGTCGGAATTAAAAAAATCAAATAGCATAACTCATGCGGATAAATAAATAAAATAGTAAGGCATGCGATTTAGGTAGAAAAATTCCTAGGCGTTACATCAACTATTGAAGATAAAATCAGCTGTTGGAATAATTTAATTAATGAAGAACAATCAGCTGATGGAACAAATTAAATCAACCAGCTGCTGGTACATAAAGGCAAAATCACAAGATGACAAAAAGCCTGCAAAAGAAAAGGACACAAGGACAACTCACTGTCGGTACTTTAAGGAACACATTTCAACAGAAGAAAACTTGTGTCTAACGGGAAGAAATTCAAACAGCAATATATATACAAGAAGCACTATTGAAGAAGGTGATTTTTGACAGATTAATTAACACGGTGCAAAATACAGAGGGAAGAAAATTGGAGACGAAGCAGTAGACCGCCATTAGAGAGGAGCGCATAACAAGTGTCTACTGCTGAGTCTCAATCAGCTTTTGTAGAAGCATTTTCCCAGTGTGTGAGATTTATTCATTTGAGAGTTGAGAGATACACTGTAAAATCTCACACACACAGATTCACTCGCATATTTTGAGAGATGTGCGTAATTGTTTAGCGAGTGAATCACAATCAAAAATCAGATCCCGTCCAAGCACGACGACGTTAAACTCTGTGTTTGTAGCCTTTCTCACATAGGCGTAAACAAGTGAGTGACAGCCGAGGGCTGGTGGAGTCTAGGAGTTCTCGCAGCTGCTGGTTGCGGGATCGGGTCTGTACACGATGTGGAGATCAAATCTTCTAGTGGAACCTTCCGAGGAGGAAGAAGGGGAGACGTAGGACATTGAAGTCCGAACTTCCATAAACAAATAGCTGTGTATTGTATTCTTTATTATTTACAGTTCCGCATACACATTTTATCATTTAACACTCACGGCTTTTAAGATTCCACACGCACAGTAGCTTTAACTCATGTTTAATGGAATCTGAATGTATCGTATTTTAACTTTAGTATATTGGCACACACGTGCACTGACTTGTTTCAGCAAATCAGATTTCACACATGTATTTGCGTGAAATCTGTTTGGGCAGTAGTTTTAAAATTAGGATTCAGTTCTGGTGTTTTCCGCATGTTTTATTACATACCAGATCTGTCTCCGGTGCTCTGTTTTTATGTTCAAGAACCCGAGGTATTGCACCTCTTAATAGCAGCGCAAAATTTTTTATTTTTTCAATAGCAGCACTGTTAAGTTGTTTTTCGGTCCTAACACCAAGTACTGTCCTCAGATGTCGACTATGCTCCTCCCTGCTCCGATAATAGATAAGAATATCATCAATGAATACGATGACGAACTGATCCAGATACGGTTGAAATACGCGGTTCATGAGATCCATGAAGACCGCTGGTGCATTCGTCAACCCGAAGGGCATCACCAAGAACTCGTAGTGACCGTAACGAGTCCTGAAGGCCGTCTTATGCATATCTGCCTCCCTCACGTTCAACTGATGGTAGCCAGAGCGAAGGTCTATCTTAGAGAATATCGAAGCGCCCTGCAACTGATCAAATAGGTCCTCCATCTCGGCAACGGGTACTTGTTCTTGACAGTCACCGAATTCAGCTCGCGGTAGTCGATAGAAAGTCTCATGTTGCCGTCCTTCTTCTTCACAAATAAAACTGGTGCACCCCATGGAGAGACACTGGTGCGAATGAATCCCTTATCCAGCAGTTCCTAAATTTGCTCCTTTAATTCCTTCATCTCGGTAGGTGCGAGACGATACGGTTTCTTAGAGATCGGCACGGTACCAAGCAGCAACTCAATAGAAAACTCCACTTCCTGATTTGGCGGGATCCCAGAAACATCCTCGGGGAATACGTCGGCATACTCCCTAACAATCTCCACATTAGCAATAGAAGGTCCATCCTGTGCCGTATTCGCTGTAATGCTGGCTAAGAATGACGGGCAGCCGTCACTGATAAGCTTCCTCACCTGTATGAACGAAATAAGACGCGGCTTCCCACGAAATCCAACCCTTCCTCTCCAGGAGGTCTAAGATGCACTACTCTGCACTGAAAATCGACAACCACCTGATTCTCTGCCAGCCAGTCCATCCTGAGAATAATATCAAACTCTGGCATCGGGAACACAATCATATTGGCGCGGAAGGTCCGGACTTGCAGTATCAACTCTAAATCCCGGACGACACTAGCCGTAGACACCACCTCTCCTGACGGAATCGTCACCAATAAACCTCCTGCAAAACTCTCCTGGGCGACATTCTTACGCCGCACAAATCCTCAGAAATAAAAGAATGAGTCGCCCCTGAATCGAATAAGGCCCTGGTAGCTACCCCTAATACAACTACCCTACCTACGGCATAAATAACACATGCAAGGGGCACTAATCACACTATACACAAATCAGGTTCACTCATATTCAATAATGTCACAGGTCTACTACCTAAGTCCACAAAATTCATAATGTAAGCGCAAGGTTACCTGTGATACGCGTAGTGTCTGGGTCCGCCTCCTCTGCCTGCATCACGTAAACTCTCCCGATGGCAGGCTTCTTCAATTGCGGGCACTCAAAAGACAACTGGCCCGGCTTCTTGCACTTGAAGCAGACCCCAGCTCCCATCAAGCACTTCTCGGAGTGCTTCTTCCCACAAGTCGGGCATGTGGGTTTGTCTGTCTGAGCCACAGGCCTTGGAGCCTGCTGTCCTTGGGGTCTTCCAGAAGTAGCGGGCTTCGCCGTTGGTCTCGCGGTCCCTAACAAGATCATCCATTGATATAATTTCAAAAGGAATAACTTCTTAAAAGATTAGATACTGACCCTGGCCTGGAGGTCTAGGTGGCCCAGTGAACGGCATCTTGGGCTGCTGTTGTTGATGATGCTGCGCTTGGAAAGGCCTCTTTCTCTGCGCCTCAGCATGCAGATCCTTCAGCGTCTGCTCAGATCTAAAAGCTCTCTTCAGTGCAGTGGCATAGTCTGCAGGGTCGGACATCAGCACATCCCGGCGAATAGCGGGGCTCAAACCGTCCAAGAAATTTTGTAGCTTCTCGGCGGCCCCATCTTTCGGAACTTCTCATATGGCATCTCGGTCCTGGCAGCCTGTGAAGTCCCAACATTCTATCTCAAAATCTGTGCAAGCCCAGCTAGAACCTGCTCGCTGGAGCTCAACGGTGGTGGTGGAGGCGGGGTAACTTGTCGTCTGGGAGGCATCTGGGGTTTATAACGAATTTCACTACTTAATCTAAACCTGCCTCAAAGTAAATAATATATGCAACAGATAACCTCAAAACATATTCACATCGATATACACATAATAAACATAAACTGGAAGAAATCGGCTATTATATAAAGCAGTCAAACACTAACACTTACAGACTTCGAGGCGAGACTCCTTGAGCTTCCTGCATTCAGCTGTAGGCACAACCCAAACCAGAACCATGCTCTGATACCAACTGTAACGCCCCAGATTTAACGACTGCCCCCATTGTACCAACACTTATCTTTTCAGCGTGTTTTGTCCTCACTCACACGCACCCTGAGAAACTTCCCAGGGGGTCACCCATCCCAAAATTGTCCCCAGTCAAGCACGCTTAACTTTGGAGTTTCTTAAGTGATGAGCTCCCGAAAATAAGATGCACCTTGTTGGTATGAGTAGTACCAATTAAATCTGATAAGCCTTCCTCAAGTAACCTCAATTACATCTATAACTTCCCAGTCTCGTAATCCCTCTCATTCCGATGTGGCATCGGTTCATTCATGTGCCCTTCGCCTCTAGAAGCCTGCCAGGAGCCGATCATTGTCCGTGCCACCTCTTGGCATCGGTGATCACTCCCTGCCCTCTTTTGAGCCCTGGACCTCACAGAAATGGTCCAAGAGTACCGTAAGCTTTCTCAGACATTCGAGGAAGTCAAAGCTTAAAACGTAGATTTGAAAAATAGTTCAGTGGAACCAAGATCTGTTCAACTTGGTAAAACGGACAGTTTACAAACAAGTTGAGTATGCTGAAGGCTTCTGACAGTTTACAAATCGAGTTGAGTATGCTGAAGGCTTAGAATGATTCGTTGAGATTAAGATCCTGTGAGATCGAAGCTAAAAACGAAAGGTTAAATGAAGTGATGAGCTCCTGTACCAAGTCTTCTGTTTCTCTGAGCAAGCTGCATGAGGCTCAAAAGCCATTTAATGATAAATCTGGCTTGGGCTTCAATGATGGTAAAAGCAGCCCTGGAGAAACCAGTACTCAATCAAATCTGGTATATGACAAGCTCAAAAAGATGAGCTTTGTCAAAGCCAATACGATACATGATTCATATGAGTCGGTAAGGTATAATGACCAGATCTCGGGGCAATTGAATCAAAAAGGAAAAGCTGGTATCAGCAATTTCAGACCCGAGAACTCTAAGTCTAGTTGGCTAAAGAACAGACTTGACAAAGAAAAGGTGAAAGCTGGATCCAAGTCATTTGTTCAGAACCAACAAAGACGCGGTTCTAAGAAGGTCAAATCTGAATGGAGAAAGGTTCGACCCCAAAGAGATCTGAATGGTCAAAATACCAAACCAAAGCTCAACAGATCTCACAATATTTATGCACAGACCCTTATGGACTATCATACTGGGAAAACTGTTAAGGTAATTCAAGTATGGGTCCCGAAAGGGGTAATCCGATCTGGACCCAAGTAAAATTGGGTACCAAAATCTGTTTTCATGATTGCAGGATAACAGGTACAAAGCTGGAGATGAGTCAATCATTTGGTACCTTGATAGTGGGTGTGCAAGACACATGAGAGGGAACCCAAAGCTGCTATCAGATGTTACTCCACACAAAGGAGCAAAGATAGTTTTTGGTGATAACTCACATGGTAACACTGTGGGTAAGGGTAAGCTTACCCACGGTAACATTTCAATATCTGATGTTTTAGTCGTTGATAATTTGCTCTATAATTTATTAGCATAAGTCAGCTCTGTGACAAGGGTTATATAGTTCTTTCAACAGCACACATGCACAGTTCAGAGTCCAAATGGTCTGACTGTGTTGGTAGGAAAAAGATCGGGGAATACCTACATTATCAACTGGTCAGAGCAAATGGGATCTGAACATATCTGCCTTGCAGCTAACTCTTCCAAGAGCTGGTTGTGGCATCAGCGAATGAATCATGTAAACTTTAAAACGCTTTCCAAATTGAGTCAGCATGAACTGGTTTCTGGTATACCTAAACTAAATTTTTCTAAGGACAAGATCTGTGCCGCATGTCATCTTGGTAAACAAATCCGTTCTACTTTTAAAAAGAAAGGCGGTAAACGTTCTTCCCGAAGCTTAGAGCTTTTACATATGGATCTCTTTGGTCCTATTCCCGTAACGAGCTTAGGGGGAACGAACTACACCCTAGTTGTTGTTGATGATTTTACAAAATTCACTTGGGTGCGGTTTTTAAATTCAAAATCTGATACCGCTGACCAACTGATTCGGCTTTTAAAACGTTTACAAAATGACAGATCTTGTACAGTCAACCGGATAAGAAGTTATCGTGGTACCGAGTTTTTAAATCAAAAATTGAGTTCTTATCTGGAAGACTTAGGGATAAAGCATGAGATTTCAGCAGCGAGAACTCATCAGTAGAACGGGCTGGCTGAGAGGAGAAATCACACTTTGAAAGAAGCTGCTAGATCTATGATTGCTTATTCCGGTATTTTGCAAAAATTTTGGGCAGAAGCAGTTAATACAGCTTGCTACACTCATAACAGATCTATGATTAACAAGTTGCCCGGAAAAACCCCATATGAGACCTGGAGTGGCAAGAAGCCTGATATATCATACTTCAGGGTGTTTGGGTGCAGATGTTTCATTCATAATAATGGTAAAAAGCACCTAACAGCTTTTGATGCAAAATATTATGCAGGTATCTTCCTAGGTTATTCAATAGTGAGCAAAGCTTATCGAGTTTTCAGCAATCGAAATCTGACCGTTGAAGAATCAGCACATGTTGTCTTTGATGAGACAAGATTTAGATCCAACTCAGCTACAAGCCTCAATGATCTATGCTCACGACTGGAATCAACTTACTTGGAAGAATCCAGTGATGATGAGCCACAACAAAGACATTCAGCTGAGATGGAACCAGCACTGGACACACCCCATGACAATGCTCAATAAGATCTGACAGGTAATCCAGTAGTCATCGATTTAACTAACGTTGACTCAACGCAGGATCAGATCTCTCGAAGTGTGCCAGATGCTGGAACTGAAGCGACAAATGCACAAGATGTCCAAACAGATGTTGCTCAAACAGAAGTTGTGCAAATAGATTCCTCATTACTTCAACCAACATCTGATGCACAAGATGTAAGCGCTTCTCAGCAATTGATATCCAGACCAATGATAGAAGAAATGAATTGAACTCAAGTTTGGAATCACAATCACGAAAACTGGATTCTGAAGCACAAGCCAGAAATGCAAACCATCAACTGATACCAGATAATCCAGTTGCTACCATCCATACAGATATTCAAATGGAACAAGGAGCAAATCCCATTGGATCTGATCTCCGGTAGAATAGAAATCATCCACCCGAGCATGTCATAGGTAACATCGAATCTCCTGTTCGCACACGAGGCCAGCTACTGCATGATCATTTTGATTCAGCATTCATCTCTCATATATAACCAAAACAAAACGATGAAGCCTTAGCAGACCCAAGCTGGGTAGGTGCAATGCAAGAAGAACTTAATCAGTTTAAGAGAAATAATGTATGGCAACTTGTACCTAGACCTTCTAATCATTCAGTAATAGGAACTAGATGGGTCTTTAGGAACAAAATGAATGAAGATGGAGTAGTAACAAGAAACAAAGCTAGACTAGTTGCTCAGGGCTTTAGGCAAATGGAAGGGATAGATTTAGATGAGACCTTTGCTCCTGTAGCCCGATTAGAAGCCATTCGCATGTTTCTTGCTTATGCTACATTCAAAGACTTTAAAGTATTTCAAATGGATGTTAAGAGTGCATTTCTTAATGGCATCCTAACAAAGGAAGTGTATGTTGCACAACCTCCTGGCTTCGTAGATCATACATATCCAAACCACATTTATAAATTGGATAAATCTTCGTATGGGTTGAAACAAGCACCCAGAGCTTGGTATGATACACTTTCAAAATTTCTTATCGAGCATGATTTTACAATAGGCACAGTGGATATGACACTATTTAAATTTGTCAAAGCTGATCATGCTCTGTTAGTTCAGATTTACATTGATGATATCATATTTGGGTCAACAACCCCAAGCTATGTCAAAAGTTTTCTAAGCTGATGCAGGACAAATTTGAGATGAGCATGATGGGAGAGCTGACGTTCTTTCTGGGCTTACAAGTTCGACAGCTTGAAAATGGAATTTTCATTAACCAAGCCAAGTATACGAAAGAACTGCTGAAGAAATTTGGAGATTTACATTGATGATATCATATTTGGGTCAACAACCCCAAGCTATGTCAAAAGTTTTCTAAGCTGATGCAGGACAAATTTGAGATGAGCATGATGGGAGAGCTGACGTTCTTTCTGGGCTTACAAGTTCGACAGCTTGAAAATGGAATTTTCATTAACCAAGCCAAGTATACGAAAGAACTGCTGAAGAAATTTGGCATGGACAATTGTTCAGCAGCAGCAACCCCAATGAGCTCCTCAATCAAGTTAGACAAAGACGAAGCTGGATCTGCCATTGAGGTATCATTATATCGTGGTATTATAGGCTCCCTTCTTTACTTAACTGCTAGCAGACCAGACATCATGTTTGCTGTCTGTATGTGTGCTAGATTTCAAGCGGAGCCAAAGCTATCACATTATATTGCTATAAAGTGGATCTTAAATATTCAAAAGGAACTTCCAATGTGGGTCTTTGGTATCCCAAAGGCTCCAACTTTCAACTAATTGGTTACAGTGATGCAGACTACGCACGATGTAAAGTTGATCGTAAAAGCACAAGTGGTACTTGTCAATTCTTGGGAGATCGCTTGATTTTCTGGTTTAGTAAGAAGCAGACCTCTATTGCAACGTCCACAGCTGAAGCAGAGTACTTAGCAGCTGGAAGCTGCTGTGCTCAGATCTTATGGATTCAAAATCAGCTTAAGGACTATGGCATTGATGCTTCTGAAGCGCCTATTCTCTGTGACAACACCAGTGCCATCGCAATTACTCAAAATCCAGTGCTGCACTATAGGACAAAACACATCGACATCAGGCATCATTTTATAAGAGATCATGTACTCAAGAAGAACGTCAGGTTGGAGTATGTGTCGACTGACCAGCAAGTAGCTGACATTTTCACTAAGCCTCTACCAGACGCTAAGTTTTCTTATTTTAGAAATCTGTTGGGTCTCTTAGAACTGCCTTGATTTTCTCTGCGCTAACAATTTTCAGGTTGAGCAGCTTTCTGTGTTTATCAGATCTGAGTCTACTGTTCAGGGGGAATGACGTAGAATTTCAGATCTGGTAAAATTTCAGAGTTGGGAGGTCTCAGCTTTAGGGGGAACGAGAGATCTGAATTAATAAGTGCTGAGTCAACTGAATATATGAGATCTGGATACACTCAGATCTCATGTATACACAGTTGATGCTTATCCATGATCAGATCCCATAATACCCCTGCTGACACATCAAAACAAATCCTAAGGTTGTGACGTGTTAAGTATTTGGCGCTTGTTATCTTTTTACACTTTCACCCTCGCGGTCAAAAATTCAAAATCATTTTAAAATATTTTAAAATCATTTCACACTATTGTTAAAAACTTTTCAAACGATAATCGCGCCAACGGATGATTGACACGTGTTTTCATCATGCAAAACGTCACATCCACATTCTCTCACCGTTTCACATTATCTGTTTTACATTACGCCGTCTCTTTTCTCAGTACTCTTACCTTGAGAAATTTACTTTCTAGCTTTAGTGCTCTTAGTGCAGATAATTTCTTTGACATTCTCTATTCACTCAACTACAGCAATGGCATCCTCATTGATTTCAAATGCTATCCAAATCAACTTCGATTCCGTTCTGGGTATATCAGACAACGATGGGATGGTAAACATGTTCAATGCTCTGGAAGCTAGTGGTCTTCGAGGGTTTCTGGGTTGTCCATCCACACTGTATGAGAGGGAATTGGAGCAGTTTTTCGACACGGATATTGTGCAAGAAGGTGATATTACTTGTGCTGTTTCGGGAAAATATGTAGCGATTTCTGAGTCTAGGTTTGCGAAAGTTTTTGGGTTGCCTACCGAAGGGTAAACAAACATTTTTGCTATTCCTAAGGACTTGGTGTACGATGCTCGGAGCATCTTTTCTCAATCGATTGAGCCTGTTTCATTTTCTTGTAAGAAGCGACTATTGAAGTATGAGTATCGATTGTTAAATGATATTCTGGCTAAGTCACTTACTGTGAAGGCCGGTTCTTTTGACGCCGTCACACATGAGAGATTTCTGATGATGACGGTGATCCACTTTGGAATAAAGGTCAATTGGAGCAAGATTTTATTTGAAGTGTTCAAGGAGATGGTCGATAAAACCATCAAGAGGGCCAAGGGATTTGCGGTCCAAATCTGCGTATTATTGAAACTTGACCCTGCTATCACCCTGGGAGATGCGACGACTTTCCCTCAGCTAAAAATTCTCTCTGTTAAGACTGTGAGCACCTATGTTTCCACGAATAAGACTATTGATTCAAGTGGCGAAACAGTTGATCCTGGTGTGGCTAAAGTGGCGATTGTGAGGAAGAAGTCAGTTACAGAAATCGAGCGCTCATTCGATTGAGATTAGAGGTGTTGAAGATGGTGATTGGTATAGGGCACATCTTCCCAAGATTGCTGCAACTGATAAGGGGAAGAAACCTCTAGAGGAGTCAGATATTGTACAGGGGCACCCGGCCCGTGAGCAATTTCAATTGATTTATGGGGATATTGACTTTCTCATTTTGCTGAGAGAGAAAGTCATCACAGAGATGACTTCATTCTTTCGTTCTTTTAGTTTGAGGAATTTGAAGACTATGCGATCGGTTGAGGATATTCTGTCCAAGGAAGAGAGAATGTTAGCTTGGGCAGAAACGGATTCTTTGGAGACAGCCATTCAACGGCGATTGCTCATCATTGCTAGGCCCGTGAGCAATTTCAATTGATTTATGGGGATATTGACTTTCTCATTTTGCTGAGAGAGAAAGTCATCACAGAGATGACTTCATTCTTTCGTTCTTTTAGTTTGAGGAATTTGAAGACTATGCGATCGGTTGAGGATATTCTGTCCAAGGAAGAGAGAATGTTAGCTTGGGCAGAAACGGATTCTTTGGAGACAGCCATTCAACGGCGATTGCTCATCATTGCTAAGTACAGATAGGTGTTATTGCGCAAATTTTTGGAAGCACGACGCACTAATCTTGTACCTGGTCTACCTACTACCGCTATTGATCAGCGAATGCTGGACTTTCTTTCAGCAACTCACCAACAGGCAGTTAGAAACCTGTTAAGGCAAATGAGAGCTCATGGACTGAAGTGGACAAGGCCAGTCAGTTCAATGTTGTTTGAAGAACCAAATCTTGAACAAGGCTTCTATATTCCATGAAACCACAAGACAATCTTCTCTACTTGCTGGCTCAGAAATCTACGGCAAATTGAAGGGTCTTGGGTAGTTGAGGAAGGCTGTGATCGTGTGGTTTGTAAGTGCACCAAGTGTGTTTCTTCTGATTGGCCGCACTACCTGCTCGTATTTCTGTTACAGATCTCTCTCCTATTTGTTTATTCTTTAGGCCAGTACAGGGTATGCACTCACAGCGGCCTTTTGTTAAGACTTGGGGTTTGTTTAAGGTTTGCACAGATATCATTCGTTATTCTATGTTTGGTTGTCTGCGACCAGTTGGCAGTTTTAATTTATGTACAGATTTGGTGCTCGTGGGATCAGTTTTTCCAGATAACAGCATTCCACGAAGAATTGTTGATAATGTTTCTTATCGTATACAGATCTTAGATTCAGTTCTTCCAGATTTTAGTGTACAGATCTCACCAGTTGTAGATATTACATCAGCTCCTACAGATTATGTTCTTCCTTCTCTGCATCAGAGTTCATCTTCTGCTTCCTCTATGCACTTTTCTGATGGCATTCCTCTGAAATATGACACTCCTGTTGATCAAATTTCTCTGCCAGTTGCCACAGATGTCTCAGCATCTTTTGCCGAACTACGAGAATCTATTTTTCTCGAATTTTTGTTAATCAAGCGAAGGATTCTAGGAGGCTGGGGGATTCTCAGAGAGAAATCCTCTTCAAAATCAATAATCTCGAGAAAACTCTTGTCGACGCTCTCTCTCTGCAAGATCAAGCCTTTCGAGGTCTAATCAAAAGTATTCGACAAGAAGCTCAAAATCAAGCCGATGTTTCCTCCATTGAACTGAAAGCTGTTCGAGCACAAAATGTTGTTTTGATGACAGATTTAGTGGACACTCGGAAGGAGGTCAAAGATCATAAGGCTGAATTATTTCAGGAAATGGATGAAAGGCTTGCTACCATTCGAAGTGAATTGCTAGATTTCCATGCGCAAGCACAAGAAAATCATCTTAACCTTTCCACCCAGCTTGGTTTCCTTGTTGATTATATCAATCGGGATGGTGATGCCAAAAAGGGGTAAAGTGGTAGCAGCCGTCCTCAGCCATCCTCAGCCGCCTCCGGATGATCAAAACAGACCCAGTGGGGGTAGTGGTAGCAGAGGATGGTGGTGATAGTAAAAGAAGAAGAGGTTCTGGTGGATCTAGAGAAAGACATTCCAGTGGTGGCAGTGGTGGTGGACCTATAAAAAGAGATGTTGAATATTGGATCTATGGGAAGAGACAGTTCTAGGTTTTTCAGTGTTGTACAAATCTTTTGTACTTGATAAATTTCGTTTATAAAATTTTAGCAGACTTGAGCAATTTATTTTTGCATCTATAAGTCATAAAGCTGCTAAGTTTTGTCATCACCAAAAAGGGGGAAATTGTTAAGATAAAATTTATAAGTTTTGGTGATAACAAAATATAAAAGAAAATTGATCTTAAGCCTTCGTTGAAGATTTCAGAAGTTGTGACGTCATCCAAGTGTACTGAGGATTTCAGAATTCGTGACGTCATCCAAGTGTTTTGAGGATTTCAGACTTCGTGACGTCATACAAACGTATTGAGATTTTTCAGATCTCGTGACGTCACGCTATTAAGTTGTAGTTTCAGTTTCGAGAGTTCTAAGTCAAGCGTTGACATCTGAGTTGACCTTTCGAGAAGTATTCAGAACTGAGCAGAGTCAAGTATTCAGAGATTCAGTCTTTGTTGTCGGGTTGATGCTTTCAAAACAGATTTGGTTATTTGAATCAGTTCAGATATTGGGAACAGTTATTCAGACTTGATTCAGTAGCTACAGGAGAGATCTGTTGTTAGAGCAAAGTTTATTCAGACTTGAGTAACAGATTGGGGTATATTGTTTCAGTTTCGAGTATTTTAGTTGTGAACAGTATCTACTTAGTTACCTCAGATCTCAGTACTTCAGAAGTGAATGTTTTCAGTTCTTGAGTGAAGTTTCTTCGACATCAGATGTGGTTAATTCAGATTTTGGGTTATATGAGTAATGGAACTTTCAGATATCAAGACAGTATCAGTTGTTGCATTCAGTTGTTGCAAATACTCAGTTATCTCTATGTATTTCAGTTGTGACAGCTACGAATACACAAGCAACGATAAGATAGCGATCTTCTTCAAGGGAGAAAGAACCTTTTTTTAACGGAAAGAACTTTCAAGCATGAACTACGAATGTGAGACCCTTAATTTTAGGAAGATTAATTGGTTAAATTAATCAGATTTTAAGAATTCAGAATTGTGCATGGACAAATCAGGTTGTTCAGCTTTCTGTTGGAAGGCTTCGTTTGCATTTTTGGGTCAGACTTCGTATTTGTAACAATTCTGGAAAGTTTGGTATTTTTCGCATTAGTGAGCAGGAGCAATCTGTTAGTGCTAGTACTGTTTAGAAGTCTGCCAATGTGTTTATTAGCGAGTTTTGAGAGATCTGCTGACGTAAGAGGGTCTGTTGAACGTGGTGCGGGCATGATACGACGCCGTTTCGTGGGAGCAGCTGTCTCGGGAGAAGTCTGTTTGGTTTGTTCAACAGATGTCAATGCGCGTCAACGTTCTTGTAATTGAGTGATCGCTGTTAGCGCTGGTTTCAGATTTGTACTGTAGCGTGAGGCAGAACTACGTCGTTTTGATAAGTTGAAACGACAGCGTTTTGGATGAAGCGTTTAGCATCAGCCAGATGTCAATGCGCGTCAACGTTCTTGTAATTGAGTGATCGCTGTTAGCGCTGGTTTCAGATTTGTACTGTAGCGTGAGGCAGAACTACGTCGTTTTGATAAGTTGAAACGACAGCGTTTTGGATGAAGCGTTTAGCATCAGCTGTTGGTCGCCTTAGACATCTATTGTTGAGGGATCTGATGCGTTGTTTTAATCAGTTGTTGGTTTGTTGATCAGCTGTTGGTTTGTTGATCAGCTGTTGGTTGTTGATCAGCTGTTGGTTTGTTGATCAGCTGTTGGTAGTGAGGTGACGTGTCCCCCAGCGATGTCGTTTTACTTGTGTAAGTGGGAACCTCTTTTCGTCGTCGTTTTGAGTATTTTCTCTTGCGTTCAGTGTTAGCGCTTTGGGGGATCAGTTGACTGCTGATGGTTGTGTTCATCAGATGTTGCTACCGAGAGATGCGTTCAGCTGTTGGTCGATGAGAGAGGGATCTGCTCCCAGCTGTTGAAGCGATGCGTTGTCGTTTTGATTAGTAGGTGCGGTGTCGTTTTGATATGGTGTAAGTGAAGCGCAAAGTCTGATTTGGTACCAGCTGATCTTGTTGAGAGGAACGTTGGTTGCAGCTACAAGACTTCTATCGTAGCGTCAGACGCCTGATTATTGGATCAGCAGCTGTTGTGATGGGGGTTTTTATAGATAAGTGTTGAGCGACACTTAGAGATTATTCGACCCCGACATTTCTTATCTCCTCTTTTTGAAACCCTCGTTCAGTACTGTTCACCGTAGCCTATTTACGTCGATTGCCGTCGTGTTCCACCGCCGTTTGGAACGATATGGGTGGCGCTGAACTCCTCTTGAGTTGCTCTTTCGATTTATACTAGCCAGGTGGTCTGAATCGACGTTGGACAGAAGTGTGAAGTTGCTAGTGTTCGATGATTTCTTGAGAAATCTGATCCTTTGGTTCTTCAGCTCTGTTTGAGCTTCTGGGTAAGCGATTTCTTTCCATTTTAAGTTTAGTCCTGCTGTAGAGCTGGCGTTGAGTGGTAGGACCAGATTTCAGTTATTGATCGTAGGCAGTTAATTGTAGAAGTTCAGATTTTAAGCTGATTTGCTAGGTTCCTTAACAGATTCGAGCTTTCGAGCAGCCTTGTGGATCCTTGCAGTTAGCCCGTGAGGAAGCCTTGTCGAACAGGCTGTTGGTACCGTGCATTGAGAGAATCTGTTTGAGGTAGTTTCTGTGTATAGGTACGAATGTGAGCTTGTAATTCAGTTTTGAGATAGGCATGGGAATGTGTTATGTGCGCTGTTTAGCTGCGCCAGGTGTTCTGTGTAGAGGCAGAGCTATGTGTGTATTCTGCATGTCTATTGGCTGGGTTATCTCTTGTGTTACCTGTTGTAGTTTATTCTAGTTGCAGTATGCCTGATTGTTTATCTGTTGAGTTGTTGTGCATGCAACTATTAGTATTCCTTTGTTGTGATTAATGGCATTCCACGTACATGCATCATGTTGAGCATGATACTGCATCTGCATAGCATATTGAGCCATTGAACCCTTTGATAGCCGTGATATGTTGCTCTGTTGGAGCTCTTCTCTCGTGACGTGGTGTTGTGTTGCATAATCACGATTGAGTGCACTGGAGGGTGCGGTGAGCCGTTCTCATAGCCCTCAGTCGCAGTGACCTGGATAGAGGTTGGCGGGTGGTTGTTCCCACTAGGAATTCCGTGCGACCAGTCAAGTAGCGCCCGTTCGTGAGTCGACGATGAGCCACTCTATTTTCCACTGGATGCGATCGGGTAGCACCCGAATCTCGGTGATGTGTGACAGTTGTTGTTTGCTGATCGTTTGGCCTTCCGATTGTTACCGATGTCCTTTGTATCACTCATGCATAGGCACGACATGATACATTGCATGCTGTATCTAATTGCTGTGTTATATTGCTCTTCGTACTGGGGTTTGACCCCATGTCCCTCTAGGGCTGGTTCTTTTGTTTGCCTTTTTGTTGTTCAGGTTTCTCAGGTTATTCCGCTGGTCTTGGAGTTGACCCAGCTGGAGATGCCCCAGAAGGTGTTTAGAGTGTCCCAGTTAGCGTATAGCATATATGTATCAGTACTGTTAGCCTGAGGATGCCCTGTGCTATGTTGTAGTCAGTTTTGTATCACTCATGCATAGGCACGACATGATACATTGCATGCTGTATCTAATTGCTGTGTTATATTGCTCTTCGTACTGGGGTTTGACCCCATGTCCCTCTAGGGCTGGTTCTTTTGTTTGCCTTTTTGTTGTTCAGGTTTCTCAGGTTATTCCGCTGGTCTTGGAGTTGACCCAGCTGGAGATGCCCCAGAAGGTGTTTAGAGTGTCCCAGTTAGCGTATAGCATATATGTATCAGTACTGTTAGCCTGAGGATGCCCTGTGCTATGTTGTAGTCAGTTGTTGTATTTGTTGACTGATACTTGTTAGATGCTGTTGTGGTGTATTACGACTTTTACCTTTGCGCATCTTTATTAAACTGGGATATTTTGATGTATCGTGGTATTTTAAAATTATGTTTCTTCGTCAGGCCAAAAGCGAAAATTTTTAGCCACTTTTTAAGTGCTTCCGCGTTGTGTTTTGGGTTTATTCTCTGTTTTGTGCACGTAAACTGGGATAATCTCGATTCCTCCGGTCACATGTGAGTCTAGGCACAGTAGTTGTCCTTTGGATTGTGCTTGACTACTTGAATTACTTGCTTGTGTGCTTACCTTTGAGTTTCTTGTAGATGCCGCCTAAGAGGAAAGGTAGAGCTAGTAGGCAAGTGATGGTTGATTCGAGGACTCTGGTTAGTGCTGATAGGGAGGATGTCCCCCAACGAGTGTTCCTGTGAGATGTCGTGAAAGTCAGCCTTCAGCCTTTCGCTCTCTTGCTAGTGCTGTCAACAGAGCGGTTGACTTTATGGAAAGCCTTGTAGTTGGACAGACTCGAGTTCGGCAGTCAACAGGACATAGTGTAGACCTTGTGCCGTCTGGAACATCGTCTTCCTAGTCTTCTATGGCATCGCAATCTTTGATTCGTCAGAGGTTTAGACCTAGAGGAAGGCAATTTAAGAGATCTAGTTCGAGTTCTGGTGGTTCTAGTGGAGCAAGGCCGACTGCGTCATTCTGTGGTCAGTGCGGGGGTAAGCATCGACCCTCTCGATGCGTTGGAGTGCGAGGCGCTTGCAATAATTGTGGTCAGGTTGGACACTTTGCTAGAGTGTGTCCTACTCTAGGACAGCGGGATTCGACTAGAAGTTCTTTGAGGTGACCGTATCGTCCTTTTCAGTCCCAGCGATCAGGATTTCAGCCTCTAGAGTGGTCTAGTGTTAGAGAGCTTTCTCTATCGGAGCACCATGGATTTCAGCCAACTCAGGTGGATGCGACAATTGAGGAACGAGATGATGCCTTTCCCGAAGGAGGTTGTACAGGTAGTTTTTCTTTATTTGTTAACTCTGTGTGAGTTTAGTTTGACGCATGGACATCGCATTCGTTTACGATTGTATTTAATTGTTTTGGTGGTGCGCGAGGGTTGTTTCCGCCCCATCTTGTTTGTGTGATACCGTGTCTTTGTTACTCCTGCCGGTGGAGAAGTTGTCGTTCCGTGAGGGTGCGACAATTGAGGAACGAGATGATGCCTTTCCCGAAGGAGGTTGTACAGGTAGTTTTTCTTTATTTGTTAACTCTGTGTGAGTTTAGTTTGACGCATGGACATCGCATTCGTTTACGATTGTATTTAATTGTTTTGGTGGTGCGCGAGGGTTGTTTCCGCCCCATCTTGTTTGTGTGATACCGTGTCTTTGTTACTCCTGCCGGTGGAGAAGTTGTCGTTCCGTGAGGGATGCTAAGTTAGGTTAGCAAGTTGTGAGCATGTTCTGGTAGGGAAGTTGTTTGTTTGGGAGTGTTTAGATTTCCGTTGTTGAGAGGATAGTTGGTACTCGTTTGGGATGCGATATCCAAACTACAGTTGGGGTTGGTGATCTCCCTTTGTTCGAGAGTTCCGGTTGTGTTTCAGTTGATATTTCCCTGATTTTCCTTGTAACCGTTGGTACTGTGCATATCCTCCTTGATTTCTTTTTTCAGGGCAACAGAACTGCGGTATTTTGAACTCTATTAAATTTCTGTTGTTTGTGTTCCCAGCTATTGAGTTGTTTTACGGTGGCGTGTATCCAGCTGTTGAACTTTGATTCGTTTAACCATGTCTGGTCATATCCTGTTCAGTTTATCTGTTGTAGCCATGCCTTGTTGTATCGTTCCGTTGCGTACCGGATGCGAGGGCGAGCGGCAATACCGCACTCTCACCTCCCTGCTGGGTTTAGTTATCCGCTGTGAGCCGAGTGGTTAACTACCACAGTTCATGAGTTGGGCAACGGCAGGTCGAGCAGCTGTGATGCATCTGGTATGGGTGTTCAAGTAAAGGCGAGTGAATAACTTCCATATAATCACACCCTGTTACCACATCTGTTGATGATCTCTGCCTTTTATTGTTGATCAGCCTTGCGTTGTTGAGCTCCTGTGGACTCCCTTCTTCGGTTGTAGTCCCTTCCATTGCATTCTGCGAGGCATAGTTTCGTCATGATTAGTGGAGACCCTATTAGATAAGATGCCCCACCTTTGTCTCGGTGTTGGAGACAGTTGTATTTACTTTGGAGTTTTAGCATTCATGTTTAAGGTGGAGAGCGATTAGTGATCTTTGTCTTCACTCCGTTCAGTTGGTCTATGAGATAGTGCTATTGAATAGAGTCGGTTAAAGATTTCAGATTTGAGTTTAACGCCTGCCTGCGTGAGAGAAGCTCACTACTGATGATTTGTTGGAAGGCCCATCCAGCAATGCTAGTAGCGTTGAGTATATTGAAACGCTTCCGAGCATTTGGTAGTTTTTAACTGGTGATGCCGCCTAGCGGTAGTCTTGTAGAGTTTTCTTGTTGGGTCAAAGTGCCAGTTTGGCGCGGGTAGTAAAAGCATGACTGTCAAATTGTCCGTATCAGCCCATTTTGTCCTTGCGATAAGGCTTATGCTAGGAAACTGGCAAGAGGATTTTGTAGCGATCCTGTAGCGAGACTCCATAGTTTCTGGTGTCCGTAGTGGCTGGTAAGCACTCTAAACTTTTGTTCTGAAGTTGGGAAACTCCTTTGGGTGTTTTTGGGTCTTGAGGGACTACGAGTTTATCGTTTTTCCCTGATCAGATGCTTAATCCAAGAGGCCATACCGAGGATGGTCGAGTTTTCATGTGGAAATTCGTGGCCAAGTGATGTTCGGTGCAATCTTCTTTGAGATTTTTGTATGATGGGAAGTACAAATTTTGCTTAGCGACTAGAAGAATTGAAGGACTTAATGGTTTCCATCGGAGGTTGTGCAGTAGGTGAGTGACCTAAGAGATCTGGTTCTATCGAGGGCAAAGGATGAGCGTGACCTTTTGACCAGATTGTGATTTTTAAGTGTGGAAGTTTGAACCTCAGATGTGAACCAGGTGCTTCTTGTAAGTTTCTCCTTCCTAGAGTTTGCTGGATTTGACCTTTAAGGGTAGTTTGGCTCTTAGATTCATCAGTCTATTTGAGTGTATTGGGATAAATTGGATCTTGGGTGTGCGATTTGCGAATACCGGCTGTGTTGTTGTGGACACGTAGCGTGTTTTATGTGTCTAAGCAGAGGAAATTGCGAACCAGATTCTTCTTTTGTGTTGAATAATGATGGAATGAGTGGGACTAGACCCTAAATTAACCTGTTTTGCCAGTTAGAATCTTAGATGGAAGCGAGAAACAGAGATAGATTGTTATCTTACCTGGGTTGCAACGCAGTGGGAATGGACATGGGAGTAGACTAAGGAATATTTGAGAGACGGAAATTGAGATGAGTGGAGTGTGCCCTCATCCACGTTGGAACGATCTTTCATCCTTGTGTTTAGTTTCTTTCAGATTCGAGACTTGTTCCTACCCAGTTGGTAACTGGTTGTTCTTTTTATTGATTCTTCTTGGCAAGTGTCTTGCCCTTTGATGAACTGTTTTAGGCATAGCAGTGTAGTTGCTATGAGCTCCTCGTTGTGTTTGAGCTTTCGGAGATCGCAGTAATGATTGAATCTTTGTTTTTAGTTTGGCAGTGTCAATATGGACTATCCTCTTTGCACAGCGCGTTACGTTGAGGTGAAGTTAGAGCGAATAACCACGCCGGTTTGTGAAAGCGTTGAGTCAGATTTCTGTAGCTATTTGCTCGTTGATGTTCCTCCGTAGTTGGTTTCTTGTAGTTGTGCTTCTAGTTATCCTGAACTCCCGATTAGTAGCCTCTTGGTTGAGAGTTGAAGTGCTCTTGATTGTTCAACGTGCAGCTTAACTTTTCAGTGTTGGCTATGTTGAGGAGGTCTTGTTCAATTCCAGAGTTGTTGTTCGATTTCGAGGACGAAATCTTTTAAGGTGGAGAGAGATGTGAGACCCTTAATTTTAGGAAGATTAATTGGTTAAATTAATCGGATTTTAAGAGTTCAGATTTGTGCACGGACAATCAGGTTGTTCAGCTTTCTGTTGGAAGGCTTCGTTTGCATTTTTCGGTCAGACTTCGTATTTGGAACAATTCTGGAAAGTTTGGTATTTTTTGCATTAGTGAGCAGGAGCAATCTGTTAGTGCTAGTACTGTTTAGAAGTCTGCCAACGTGTTTTAGTAGCGAGTGCAAAACGTCGTCGTTTAGATTAGTTGGTACGACGCCGTTTGGCTTAGCGCTCATTTGAGAGATCTGCTGACGTAAGAGGGTCTGAACGTGGCGCGGGCATGATGCGACGCCGTTTCGTGTGAGCAGCTGTCTCGGGAGAAGTCTGTTTGGTTTGTTCAACAGATGTCAACATTCCTGTAGTTGAGTGATCGCTGTTAGCGCTGGTTTCAGATTTGTACTATAGCGTGAGGCAGAACTACGTCGTTTTGATAAGTTGGAACGACAGCGTTTTGGATGAAGCGTTTAGCGTCAGCTGTTGGTCACGTTAGACATTTACTGTTGAGGGATCTGATGCGTTGTTTTAATCAGCTGTTGGTTTGTTGATCAGCTGTTGGTTTGTTGATCAGCTGTTGGTTTGTTGATCAGCTGTTGGTAGTGAGGTCACGTGTCCCTGAGCGACGTCGTTTTACTTGTGTAAGCGGGAACCTCTTTTCGTCGTCGTTTTGAGTATTTTCGCTTGCGTTCAGTGTTAGCGCTTTGGGGGATCAGTTGACTGTTGATGGTTGTGTTGATCAGACGTTGCTACCGAGAGATGCGTTCAGCTGTTGGTCGATAAGAGAGGGATCTGCTCCCAGCTGTTGAAGCGATGCATCGTCGTTTTGATTAATAGGTGCGGTGTCGTTTCGACATGGTGTAAGTGAAGAGCAAAGTCTGATTTGGTGCCAGCTGATCTTGTTGAGAGGAAACGTTGGTTGCAGCTACAAGACTTCTATCGTAGCGTCAGACGCCTGATTATTGGAGCAGCAGCTGTTGTGATAGGGATTTATATAGATAAGTGTTGAGCGACACTTAGAGATTATTCGACCCCGACATTTCTTATCTCCTCTTTTTGAAACCCTCGTTCGGTACTGTTCATCATAGCCTATTTACGTCGATTGCCGTCGTGTTCCGCCGCCGTTTGGAACGATATGGGTGGCGCTGAACTCCTCTTGAGTTGCTCTTTCGATTTATACTAGCCAGGAGGTCTGAATCGACTTTGGAGAGAAGTGCAAAGTTGCTAGTGTTCGAGGATTTCTTGAGAAATCTGATCTGTTGGTTCTTCAGCTCTGTTTTTGAGCTTCTGGGTAAGAGATTTCTTTCCATTTTAAGTTTAGTCCTGCTGTAGAGCTGGCGTTGAGTGGTAGGACCAGATTTCAGTTATTGATAGTAGGCAGTTAATTGTAGAAGTTCAGATTTTAAGCTGATTTGCCAGGTGCCTTAACAGATTCGAGGTTTTGAGCAGCCTTGTGGATCCTTGCAGTTAGCCCGTGAGGAAGCCTTGTCGAACAGGCTGTTGGTACCGTGCATTGAGAGAATCTGTTTGAGGTAGTTTCCGTGTAGAGGTACGAATGTGAGCTTGTAATTCAGCTTTGAGATAGGCATGGGAATGTGTTATGTGCGCTGTTTAGCTGGGCCAGGTGTTCTGTGTAGAGGCAGAGCTATGTGTGTATTCTGCATGTCTATTGGCTGGGTTATCTGGTGTTACCTGTTGTAGTTTATGCTAGTTGCAGTATGCCTGATTGTTTATCTGTTGAGTTGCTGTGCATACGACTATTAGTATGCCTTTGTTGTGATTACTGGCATTCCACGTACATGCATCATGTTGAGCATGATACTGCATCTGCATAGCATATTGAGCCATTGAACCCTTTGATAGCCGTGATATGTTGCTCTGTTGGAGCTATTCTCTCGTGACGCGGTGCTGTGTTGCATAATCACGATTGAGTGCACTGGAGGGTTCGGTGAGCCGTTCTCATAGCCCTCAGTTGCAGTGACCTGGATAGAGGTTGGCGGGTGGTTGTTCCCACTAGGAATTCCGTGCGACCAGTCGGGTAGCGCCCGTTTGTGAGTCGACGATGAGCCACTCTATTTTCCACTGGGTGCGATCGGGTAGCACCCGAATCTCGGTGATGTGTCACAGTTGTTGTTTGCTGATCGTTTGGCCTTCCGATTGTTACCGATGTCCTTTGTATCGCTCATTCATAGGCACGACATGATACATTGCATGCTGTATCTAATTGCTGTGTTATATTGCTCTTCGTACTGGGGTTTGACCCCATGTCCCTCTAGGGCTGGTTCTTTTGTTTGCCTTTTTGTTGTTCAGGTTTCTCAGGTTATTCCGCTGGTCTTGGAGTTGACCCAGCTGGAGATGCCCCAGAAGGTGTTTAGAGTGTCCCAGTTAGCGTATAGCATATATGTATCAGTACTGTTAGCCTGAGGATGCCCTGTGCTTTGTTGTAGTCAGTTGTTGTATTTGTTGACTGATACTTGTTAGATGCTGTTGTGGTGTATTATGACTTTTACCTTTGCGCATCTTTATTAAACTGGGATATTTTGATGTATCGTGGTATTTTAAAATTATGTTTCTTCGTCAGGCCAAAAGCGAAAATTTTTAGCCACTTTTTAAGTGCTTCCGCGTTGTGTTTTTGGTTTATTCTCTGTTTTGTGGACGAGGCCTAACATTTTTGGTATCAGAGTTTAAACTAGGATAATCTCGATTCCTTTGGTCACATGTGAGTCTAGGCACAGTAGTTGTTCTTTGGATTGTGCTTGACTACTTGAATTACTTGCTTGTGTGCTTACCTTTGAGTTTCTTGTAGATGCCGCCTAAGACGAAAGGTAGAGCTAGTAGGCAAGTGATGGTTGATTCGAGAACTCTGGTTAGTGCTGATAGGGAGGATGTCCCCCAACGAGTGTTCCTGTGAGATGTCGTGAGAGTCAGCCTTCAGCCTTTCGCTCTCTTGCTAGTGCTGTCAACAGAGCGGTTGACTTTATGGAAAGCCTTGTAGTTGGATAGACTCGAGTTCGGCAGTCAACAGGACATAGTGTAGACCTTGTGCCGTCTGGAATGTCGTCTTCCCAGTCTTCTATGGCATCGCAATCTTTGATTCGTCAGAGGTTTAGACCTAGAGGAAGGCAATTTAAGAGATCTAGTTCGAGTTCTGGTGGTTCTAGTGGAGCAAGGCCGACTGCGTCATTCTGTGGTCAGTGCGGGGGTAAGAATCGACCCTCTCGATGCGTTGGAGTGCGAGGCGCTTGCAATAATTGTGGCCAGGTTGGAAACTTTGCTAGAGTGTGTCCTACTCTAGGACAGCGGGATTCGACAAGAAGTTATTTGAGGTGACCGTATCGTCCTTTTCAGTCCCAGCGATCAGGATTTCAGCCTCTAGAGACGTCTAGTGTTAGAGAGCTTTCTCTATCGAAGCAACAGGGATTTCAGCCAACTCAGGTGGATGCGACAATTGAGGAACGAGATGATGCCTTGCCCGAAGGAGGTTGTACAGGTATTTTTTCTTTATTTGTTAACTCTATGTGAGTTTAGTTTGACGCATGGACATCGCATTCGTTTACGATTGTATTTAATTGTTTTGGTGGTGCGCGAGGTTTGTTTCCGCCCCATCTTGCTTGTGTGATACCGTGTCTTTGTTACTCTTGCCGGTGGAGAAGTTGTCGTTCCGTGAGGGATGCTAAGTTAGGTTAGCAAGTTGTGAGCATGTTCTGGTAGGTTTAGTTTGACGCATGGACATCGCATTCGTTTACGATTGTATTTAATTGTTTTGGTGGTGCGCGAGGTTTGTTTCCGCCCCATCTTGCTTGTGTGATACCGTGTCTTTGTTACTCTTGCCGGTGGAGAAGTTGTCGTTCCGTGAGGGATGCTAAGTTAGGTTAGCAAGTTGTGAGCATGTTCTGGTAGGGAAGTTGTTTGTTTGGGAGTGTTTAGATTTCCGTTGTTGAGAGGATAGTTGGTACTCGTTTGGGATGCGTTATCCAAACTACAGTTGGGGTTGGTGATCTCCCTTTGTTCGAGAGTTCCGGTTGTGTTTCAGTTGATATTTCCCTGATTTTCCTTGTAACCGTTGGTACTGTGCATATCCTCCATGATTTCTTTTGTCAGGGAAACAGAACTGCGGTATTTCGAACTCTATTAAATTTCTGCTGTTTGTGTTCCCAGCTATTGAGTTGTTTTACGGTGGCGTGTATCCAGCTGTTGAACTTTGATTCGTTTAACCATGTCTGGTCATATCCTGTTCAGTTTATCTGTTGTAGCCATGCCTTGTTGTATCGTTCCGTTGCGTACCGGATGCGAGGGCGAGCGGCAATACCGCACTCTCACCTCCCTGCTGGGTTTAGTTATCCACTGTGAGCCGAGTGGTTAACTACCACAGTTCATGAGTTGGGCAACGGCAGGTCGAGCAGCTGTGATGCATCTGGTATGGGTGTTCAAGTAAAGGCGAGTGAATAACTTCCATATAATCACACCCTGTTACCACATCTGTTGATGATCTATGCCTTTTATTGTTGATCAGCCTTGCGTTGTTGAGCTCCTGTGGACTCCCTGCTTCGGTTGTAGTCCCTTCCATTGCATTCTGCGAGGCATAGTTGCGTCACGATTAGTGGAGACCCTGTTAGATAAGATGCCCCACCTTTGTCTCGGTGTTGGAGACAGTTGTATTTACTTTGGAGTTTTAGCATTCATGTTTAAGGTGGAGAGCGATTAGTCTTTGTCTTCACTCCGTTCAGTTGGTCTATGAGATAGTGCTATTGGATAGAGTCGGTTAAAGATTTCAGATTTGAGTTTAACGCCTGCCTGCGCGAGAGAAGCTCACTACTGATGATTTGTTGGAAGGCCCATCCAGCAATGCTAGTAGCGTTGAGTATATTGAAACGCTTCCGAGAAATTGGTAGTTTTTAACTGGTGATTCCGCCTAGCGGTAGTCTTGTAGAGTTTTCTTGTTGGGTCAAAGTGCCAGTTTGGCGCGGGTAGTAAAAGCATGACTGTCAAATTGTCCGTATCAGCCCATTTTGTCCTTGCGATAAGGCTTATGCTAGGAAACTGGCAAGAGGATTTTGTAGCGATCCTGTAGCGAGACTCCATAGTTTCTGGTGTCCGTAGTGGCTGGTAAGCACTCTAAACTTTTGTTCTGAAGTTGGGAAACGCCTTTGGGTGTTTTTGGGTCTTGAGGGACTACGAGTTTATCGTTTTTCCCTGATCAGATGCTTAATCCAAGAGGCCATACCGAGGATGGTCGAGTTTTCGTGTGGAAATTTGTGGCCAAGTGATGTTCGGTGCAATCTTCTTTGAGATTTTTGTATGATGGGAAGTACAAATTTTGCTTAGAGACTAGAAGAATTGAAGGACTTAATGGTTTCCATCGTAGGTTGTGCAGTAGGTGAGTGACCTAAGAGATCTGGTTCTATCGAGGGCAAAGGATGAGCATGACCTTTTGACCAGATTTTGCTTTTTAAGTGTGGAAGTTTGAACCTCAAATGTGAACCAGGTGCTTCTTGTAAGTTTCTCCTTCCTAGATTTTGCTGGATTTGACCTTTAAGGGTAGTTTGGCTCTTAGATTCATCAGTCTATTTGAGTGTATTGGGATAAATTGGATCTTGGGTGTGCGATTTGCGAATACCGGCTGTGTTGTTGTGGACACGTAGCGTGTTTTATGTGTCTAAGCAGAGGAAATTGTGAACCAGATTCTTCTTTTGTGTTGAATAATGATGGAATGAGTGGGACTAGACCCTAAATTAACCTGTTTTGCCAGTGAGAATCTTAGATGGAAGCGAGAAACAGAGATAGATTGTTATCTTACCTGGGTTGCAACGCAGTGGGAATGGACATGGGAGTAGACTAAGGAATATTTGAGAGACGGATATTGAGATGAGTGGAGTGTGCCCTCATCCACGTTGGAACGATCTTTCATCCTTGTGTTTAGTTTCCTTCAGATTCGAGACTTGTTCCTACCCAGTTGGTAACTGGTTGTTCTTTTTATTGATTCTTCTTGGCAAGTGTCTTGGCCTTTGATGATAGGTATAGCGATGTAGTTGCTATGAGCTCCTCGTTGTGTTTGAGCTTTCAGAGATCGCAGTAATGATTGAATCTTTGTTTTTAGTTTGGCAGTGTCAATATGGACTATCCTCTTTGCACAGCGCGTTACGTTGAGGTGAAGTTAGAGCGAATAACCACGCCGGTTTGTGAAAGCGTTGAGTCAGATTTCTGTAGCTATTTGCTCGTTGATGTTCCTCCGTAGTTGGTTTCTTGTAGTTGTGCTTCTAGTTATCCTGAACTCCCGATTAGTAGCCTCTTGGTTGAGAGTTGAATTGCTCTTGATTGTTCAACGTGCAGCTTAAGTTTTCAGTGTTGGCTATGTTGAGGAGGTCTTGTTCAATTCCAGAGTTTTTGTTCGATTTCGAGGACGAAATCTTTTAAGGTGGAGAGAGATGTGAGGCCCTTAATTTTAGGAAGATTAATTGGTTAAATTAATCGGATTTTAAGAATTCAGATTTGTGCACGGACAATCAGGTTGTTCAGCTTTCTGTTGGAAGGCTTCGTTTGCATTTTTGGGTCAGACTTCGTATTTGGAACAATTCTGGAAAGTTTGGTATTTTTTGCATTAGTGAGCAGGAGCAATCTGTTAGTGCTAGTACTGTTTAGAAGTCTGCCAACGTGTTTTAGTAGCGAGTGCAAAACGTCGTCGTTTAGATTAGTTGGTACGACGCCGTTTGGCTTAGCGCTCATTTGAGAGATCTGTTGACGTAAGAGGGTCTGAACGTGGCGCAGGCATGATGCGACGCCGTTTCGTGGGAGCAGCTGTCTCGGGAGAAGTCTGTTTGGTTTGTTCAACAGATGTCAATGTACGTCAACGTTCCTGTAGTTGAGTGATCGTTGTTAGCGCTGGTTTCAGATTTGTACTATAGCGTGAGGCAGAACTACGTCGTTTTGATAAGTTGGAACGACAGCGTTTTGGATGAAGCGTTTAGCGTCAGCTGTTGGTCACGTTAGACATTTACTGTTGAGGGATCTGATGCGTTGTTTTAATCAGCTGTTGGTTTGTTGATCAGCTGTTGGTTGTTGATCAGCTGTTGGTTTGTTGATCAGCTGTTGGTAGTGAGGTCACGTGTCCCCGAGCGACGTCGTTTTACTTGTGTAAGCGGGAACCTCTTTTCGTCGTCGTTTTGAGTATTTTTGCTTGCGTTCAGTGTTAGCGCTTTGGGGGATCAGTTGACTGTTGATGGTTGTGTTGATCAGACGTTGCTACCTAGAGATGCGTTCAGCTGTTGGTCGATAAGAGAGGGATCTGCTCCCAGCTGTTGAAGCGATGCATCGTCGTTTTGATTAATAGGTGCGGTGTCGTTTCGACATGGTGTAAGTGAAGCGCAAAGTCTGATTTGGTGCCAGCTGATCTTGTTGAGAGGAAACGTTGGTTGCAGCTACAAGACTTCTATCGTAGCGTCAGACGCCTGATTATTGGAGCAGCAGCTGTTGTGATGGGGATTTATATAGATAAGTTTTGAGCGACACTTAGAGATTATTCGACCCCGACATTTCTTATCTCCTCTTTTTGAAACCCTCGTTCGGTACTGTTCATCATAGCCTATTTACGTCGATTGCCGTCGTGTTCCGCCGCCGTTTGGAACGATATGGGTGGCGCTGAACTCCTCTTGAGTTGCTCTTTCGATTTATACTAGCCAGGAGGTCTGAATCGACGTTGGAGAGAAGTGCAAAGTTGCTAGTGTTCGAGGATTTCTTGAGAAATTTGATCTGTTGGCTCTTCAGCTCTGTTTTTGAGCTTCTGGGTAAGAGATTTCTTTCCATTTTAAGTTTAGTCCTGCTGTAGAGCTGGCGTTGAGTGGTAGGACCAGATTTCAGTTATTGATCGTAGGCAGTTAATTGTAGAAGTTCAGATTTTAAGCTGATTTGCCAGGTGCCTTAACAGATTCGAGGTTTCGAGCAGCCTTGTGGATCCTTGCAGTTAGCCCGTGAGGAAGCCTTGTCGAACAGGTTGTTGGTACCGTGCATTGAGAGAATCTGTTTGAGGTAGTTGCCGTGTAGAGGTACGAATGTGAGCTTGTAATTCAGCTTTGAGATAGGCATGGGAATGTGTTATGTGCGCTGTTTAGCTGGGCCAGGTGTTCTGTGTAGAGGCAGAGCTATGTGTGTATTCTGCATGTCTATTGGCTGGGTTATCTGGTGTTACCTGTTGTAGTTTATGCTAGTTGCAGTATGCCTGATTGTTTATCTGTTGAGTTGATGTGCATGCGACTATTAGTATGCCTTTGTTGTGATTACTGGCATTCCACGTACATGCATCATGTTGAGCATGATACTGCATCTGCATAGCATATTGAGCCATTGAACCCTTTGATAGCCGTGATATGTTGCTCTGTTGGAGCTCTTCTCTCGTGACGCGGTGCTGTGTTGCATAATCACGATTGAGTGCACTGGAGGGTGCGGTGAGCCGTTCTCATAGCCCTCAGTTGCAGTGACCTGGATAGAGGTTGGCGGGTGGTTGTTCCCACTAGGAATTCCGTGCGACCAGTCGGGTAGCGCCCGTTTGTGAGTCGACGATGAGCCACTCTATTTTCCACTGGGTGCGATCGGGTAGCACCCGAATCTCGGTGATGTGTCACAGTTGTTGTTTGCTGATCGTTTGGCCTTCCGATTGTTACCGATGTCCTTTGTATCACTCATGCATAGGCACGACATGATACATTGCATGCTGTATCTAATTGCTGTGTTATATTGCTCTTCGTACTGGGGTTTGACCCCATGTCCCTCTAGGGCTGGTTCTTTTGTTTGCCTTTTTGTTGTTCAGGTTTCTCAGGTTATTCCGCTGGTCTTGGAGTTGACCCAGCTGGAGATGCCCCAGAAGGTGTTTAGAGTGTCCCAGTTAGCGTATAGCATATATGTATCAGTACTGTTAGCCTGAGGATGCCCTGTGCTTTGTTGTAGTCAGTTGTTGTATTTGTTGACTGATACTTGTTAGATGATGTTGTGGTGTATTATGACTTTTACCTTTGCGCATCTTTATTAAACTGGGATATTTTGATGTATCGTGGTATTTTAAAATTATTGTTTCTTCGTCAGGCCAAAAGCGAAAATTTTTAGCCACTTTTTAAGTGCTTCCGCGTTGTGTTTTGGGTTTATTCTTGTTTTGTGCACGAGGCCTGACAACGAACCGCTTCAAACCCTATCATATGTTTGAATTCGAAAGAATCAATGATCACGATTGAATCGTACAAATGCCTGGAATTAAGGAGACAATTTCAGAGCTATTTTGAGTAATAGTACACAGTACACAGAGGACGTTATACGATGTTTACCCAAATATGGTTATACGACAATTCAGCCCTGACGAAGCGCAGTTTACCTTCAGTGGAGCAGTGTATGCGGTTGTATGATATGATGAAGATATGCAGAGGAGGTTTGAATTCGAAAGAATCAATGATCACGATTGAATCGTACAAATGCCTGGAATTAAGGAGACAATTTCAGAGCTATTTTGAGTAATAGTACACAGTACACAGAGGACGTTATACGATGTTTACCCAAATATGGTTATACGACAATTCAGCCCTGACGAAGCGCAGTTTACCTTCAGTGGAGCAGTGTATGCGGTTGTATGATATGATGAAGATATGCAGAGGAGAATATTTCTAACCGTTGATATCAAAGAGTATAAATAGCTGAAGTTCAAATGAAGAAGCTCTCTCTGTCAATTTTTAGCTCTCTGTTATTCTTTGTCAATCTCGCTATCTCTGGCTCGCTGGAATAATTTGTTGGCGCAGTGGCGGATCCGGATCCCGTTCCCGGGGGCGCAGCGGAAGTTTCACAAATTGCCCCGGAAATGTTCAATACATAACAAATATAGTGCAATAAAACATACATAGGATGTTTTAGAGCGTTATCTTGCTGGCGTCTAGGCCCCTGGCTCCGACCAGATTCACAGGGAATCTGGTACTTCAACGGTAGGCGGCGGTAGATCTCCTAATCCGGTCCACGACTGGAAACAGGACTCCTTCGTCAGTCTGCACAAGAAGAGCTGACGAATTTGTCACGAACGGAATCTCCACGACAAGGTGATCGGAACAAGTCCGATCACGGCAAGCGGCGGCAAGGCGGCGGCGGCCGAGAGAGGCGTGGAGGAGAGGGGTGGGAGGCGCTTGGAGGCTAGGGTTTTGTGTTGTGTGGTGTCACATACATCAACCCTAGGCCATGCATATGTAGACTAGTGATGGGCTAGGACCGGCCCAATGGGCCTGGGTCAGGCCCAGTTCCATATGAACATTCGGTTCATTTCCATCACCGTGGCTTCATCATAACTTCGATCGACGATCTGATCGAACCAATCTACAGAGTTTCCAAAACTGAGTATTATGATGTGAAAACAATTTTTCAGACCACCTAGTCCAAAATTGCAGTTTAGCCCCTCAACTATGGGAAATAGAAATTTGACCCCTGTTGACTTTTAGGAAGTCGCACTCCCTAAATTCCTCCACCTATGATCAACACATTGAGCTCAGTTTCCGTGTGGGAATCGTGAAACCAGTACTTGTGTGACCCTCAATGGTTCAGGGATACAGCTAGCCGTGGGCTCACAACCATTGTGACTCCGAAATCACAATTTCGGACTTACCCATCGTATATCACTGATGGTGCCTGCAAGAACCAGTTGATCGTGGTTAGTGTACAGTACAGTCCTTTCAACACATATATCGCGATCATATCAACGACCATTGGTACATCGAGAGTCGCTAGAGATCTAATAACTATGCATACATCTCGGAGATCAAATAGTGACATCACGTGTGTTACTAGGTAAACCCATTTACCTAAAACACATCTAGTACTATGGGGACTTATCCACTCGATAAATGGTAACCACTTGGAAAGTCCGAACGATGGTAGTTTGATAGATCACCAGGTCACTATCCATCTGCATGCTCAGAACATCACAATGTTCCCTACCAATGAAACATGGTACTTCACATCGCAGATGCTAGTCTCAAGCTCGGGCGGTCTTATCCTCATTTTGACGGCCCAATCGACTAGGAACGAGTTCAGAATATACAGTGACTATTAGATGTGTTTCATGATAGCCATCATATCCACTATCACATCTAACATACACTATGGTGCATTCTAGGTCTTTATCCAACGCAATTGTTAACATTATAACATAATGAAAATAAAGAATGCCATAAAAGAAATGCGAATTTCATAAATAAAGATCGTTATACAAAGAGTCAATAAAACCCACACGCCACAAGTTGGCTAGTTGGGCATCTACTCTAACATAATTTTCAAACACTCAAGCAAATCAATTTGAAGTTCCAGTGTGTCAATCTCGAAGAAAAGTTTCATCGCTGTTCTTAATTGCTGAATCTTCGAGATATCTTCTGGTTTACATTTGTAAACAGCTCTTGTTGATAAAAGAACCAGAAGATTTACAATACTCAAAATCATTGTATTTCACTGTTATCAATTCATATTGAGTCTGTAACAAACGTGCTACGTGAAGCTGTTTGAGAAAATCTAAGTGTTTGTAAACAGCAGCTGTGTCATCGTGTATTTGGAGTTTCTAGGAGTTCACTTGGAGCGTGGCTCAGTGACCGGGTGTTTACAGTGTCTGTATTTATCAAATTCTTCTAGTGGAACCTTCCTGAAAAGGAAGAAGGGGAGACGTAGGATTTGATATCCGAACTTCCATAAACAAATCTCTTGAAATTGCACTTTTACTTATTGCATTTATTTAATTTTACACTGTTCACTGGTTAATCGACTTTTTCCGCACAATTATTGTTAGTCGAGAGATCAGCATTTTGACTGAGATACCTTAAATCTGGTAACACAGATTTAAGTTAAGCGAGGCGCTTGTAAAACTGTTTTTAAGGGTTCGAGATTTAAAATACTAAGGAGTTCATTCAAATCAAATTCTTCTAGTGGAACCTTCCTGAAAAGGAAGAAGGGGAGACGTAGGATTTGATATCCGAACTTCCATAAACAAATCTCTTGAAATTGCACTTTTACTTATTGCATTTATTTAATTTTACACTGTTCACTGGTTAATCGACTTTTTCCGCACAATTATTGTTAGTCGAGAGATCAGCATTTTGACTGAGATACCTTAAATCTGGTAACACAGATTTAAGTTAAGCGAGGCGCTTGTAAAACTGTTTTTAAGGGTTCGAGAATTTAAAATACTAAGGAGTTCATTCAACCCCCCCTTCTGAACTCCTAAGGCTGTTTTTGGATCCCTATTGATCCTATCAGTTGTCATCATACGAAACGTCACATCCACATTCTCTCACCGTTTCACATTCTCTGTTTACATTACGCCGTTTCTTTTCTCAGTTATCTTACTTTGCGCAAAATTACTTTCAAGCTTTCGTGTATTCTTGCGTTCTAGTGTTCTTTGTTTGCATAATATTCATATTTCAGGCGTCTTATCATTCAAGCAACTTTTCCACAATGGCTTCAGCATTCAACGCTCTGCAAGTCAACTTTGATTCCGTTTTGGGGATTCAGGATAATGAGGGGATGGTACAAATGTTCCGAGCCCTAGAGGCTACTGGGCTTCGAGGTTTTCTATGATGTCCCTCTGTGTTGTATGAGCAAGAATTAGAACAGTTTTTCGATACAGCTATGGTGCAATATGGTGATGTTACATGTGCTGTTTCTGGGAAGTATGTAGAAATTTCTGAGACCAGGTTTGCAGGTGTCTTCAATTTGCCTACTGATGGATTAATCGATTTGTAGGAAGTGCCGAACGAGTTGGTGTTACAGGCAAGAACTCTTTTCTCTAAGACGAGTGTGCCGATTCAGTTCTCATGCAAGAAGAGGCTAATGAAGTATGAGTTTCGTTTGTTGAATGATATTTGGGCAAAGTCTATTACTGTTAAAGCTGGTTCTTTTGATGTCGTAACCCACGAAAGATTTCTGATGATGACTGCGATACATTTTGGGATTAAGGTCAATTGGAGCAAAATTATTTTTGAAGTTTTGAAGGAGATGGCTGACAGAACAACCAAAAGAGCCAAGGGTTTTGCGGCTCAAATTTGTGTTCTTTTGAAAGGCGACCCTGCAGTCACCTTGGGAGAGGCGAAGACTTTCCTCCTTTGAAAATTCTTTCTGCCAAGACGGTGAACACATACATCGCCATGAACAAAACCATCGATGCTCGTGGAGAATCTGATGAGCCCGAAGTGGCCAAATTAGAAATTGTGAAGAAGAAGTCTATGTCGAAAAAGAAATCTGTTTTGATTGCTAACAAGGATGCAGATGATGTACACGTGGAGGTAGTTGCTGAGAAGGCTGTGTCGAAGAAGCGACCAGCTGCTGTTTCTGAGGCAACTGTTGTCAAAAAGAAAAGGACAACATCTGGGAAAGCAATCTCCAAAGAAAAGGATCTGGCACTTATATCAGTGGCACAAGATGTTGAACCTATCTCCGTTGTGCCAGCTGAGCATCCTCATAAGCGAAAATCAGTAAAGAGAAAGCTGAGGATGATAGCTGGTTCTGATGATGAAATTGTTCAGGAGACGTATGTTGTGGAGACAGTTGTTGTGAAACAAAATGAAACAACATCTGTTGATGACGTCGACACTATTATTGAAGAAGTGATTGCTGCAACTGCACAGCTGGAAACAGATGTGGTGGAATATGACGATATAACTGATGAGATCTCTGAGCGCTCGACTGCTGTGACTGATGAGGAATCTATGTCTATTGAGGATCTTTTGAAACAGATTCCGGGTGATGCGATGTTGCCATCTGTCCTTGCTGCTGAAGCAACAAAGATCAAATTCGGAATAGGAATTCAGATTCCGGTGGTCCACGAATTAGAACAGTAAAAGGCCAATCTTCCAAAGATTGTTGCTACTGACAAGGGGAAGGAGCCTCTTGTGGTAGACACTATTCAAGGGCATCCGGCCCGTGAGATTTTGTCTTTAATCTGTGCAGATATCGATTTTATTATCCAGATGAGAGATCAGGTGATTGAAGCGGTGGCTGCTTTCTTCAATTCTTTTAGTATTCGCAGACTGTCAGCTTTGGGATCCCTTGAGGCGATTGCTGCTAAAGAAGAAAAAGTTCTGAATTGGGGAGAGACAGATTCCGTGCAGATAGCTCTTCAGCGGAGAGTATACATTGTTGCGAAGTATAGGGAGTTGCTACTACGGAAGTTCTTAGAGGCCAGAAGGCACAATTTTGTATCTGGTACGCCCACTACAGCTATTGACCTCAAAGTATTGGAACTGCTCACCGCCGCTCATCATTTTTCATTAAAAGTTTTGCTGAGGCAAGTAAAGGAGCATAAGCTGGAGTGGACACGGGCGGTCCAATTCACTTTTGTTTGAAGGAGACAACTGTTAGAGTAGATGTCCAACTAGCCAACTTGTGGCGTGTGGGTTTTATAGACTCTTGTACAAACAGTCTTTATATATGATATTCGCATTTTCTTATATGGCGTTCTTTACTTTCATTATGTGTGTAATAATTTACAATTTCGTTGAGTAAAGACCTAGAATGCACTAAAGCGTATGTTAGATGTGATAGTGGGTATGACGGCTATCATGAAACACATCTAATAGTCGCTGTGTATTTTTGATACAATTAAAATTAGTAAAATGTGATTTTAATTATGAAATATGATTTTATAATAAAATATGATTTTGTTGATTAAAATTTGTTTTTATCGGCAAAATACGATTTTATTATAAAATACGATTTCGTAATTAGAATATGATTTTATGGTAAATAATTAGATTATTTAAATTATGCATGTTAATTAGATTAATTGCATGATTGGGGTGATCGAGAGCCATGCCCAATGGGTTAGGTGTATGCAATAGGTTTTATATGATTTCGGTTTTTATATATATTGATTATCATTTAAAGTGGGCCTGTTTGGGGCCCGTTCCCACCCCTTGATAAATGTATCCCTTATTTGTCATAGTTAATTTAAATGTAAATTACTAGATTTAGTGGGAGGACATCCGAAGACGGTGGAGATGACGATCAAGATATTGAAGACCGAAGATCTGTAAAATCGGAAAGCTTTGTAATAGGATTGCATTGCATATTACATTACCCCTAGGATTGGACCCAGGTCCGTGGCTGGCAACCACGGACCACATAGCTCTCGCGATCGATCATCCCAATGTTACTTTATATATGTTGATATATAGTGTAATTGAATCCGCCTGTTTGCATGTTTTAAATTAGATTTAAATATGCATGAGACCAAACTTTTTAAAAATAAAATCCCTCGTTTTAAATTTGATTTAAAACTCATATCAAGATAAATGTTTATTCGATAAACTAAAGGGTATTTAAAATTGTTTAAATTAACCCTACCTTCCATCAACAATGGGTGTACGTCGATGCTACCCGTATACATGGCCCGGCTCATATTATTGAGGGGGTCATGTATGTCGAAAAGCTGTCCACGCCATTGAAAACTGTTGTGAGTCGGCTGGAACTCCCTTTAACGTTGGCTCATATTATTGGGGACGTTAAGGGGACCGTCCTTCATGACTCAACATTGATGGGTCGGTCTTGACACGTGATGGTAAACGGCGTCATATTATTGGGCTTTTACTGGACGTGAGGTGAATACATGGAGGTTGCACCGGCTGCAATCGGAAACTACCTTTTGGGGGTCATGGATGGCTGATATTATTCGGGTCCATGATCGCTTGATTGGGCTCCGTGTACCCACTAAAGAAACATGTTTTCTCGATTTCATTAGAGGGTGGTGAAATCGTTAAAATAGTGGGAGGGTAATTCATAAAACTAAACGACCATGTTTTATGTCTTAGCGATTATTAATATATAGTTAGTGATGTATGTCCGTTTTCCTCTCAGTATTACTGCATATAAAATGGTTTCGATGAAAAACCCACTCGCTGCTATACTGGATAGCAACAAGTTCACCGGTCTGAACTATCAAGACTGGCTCCGCAACCTCAATATTGTATTGGCTTCGGAGAAACTTCTCTATGCGATAGAGAAGACTGCTCCGAAGTTTGCCCCTGCCGATATCAGCCCTGAGGAGCTGGCGTTGACTTCACCAAATTCGTTGCGACTGAATTCTCCAAGGAATAAAGCAACTTCCGAATCAGCAGGGAACCAGATTTATTTCGCAATTCTTCAAAAATTCACGTGATTAATCCCAAATCAAATCAGTTAATCACTAATCTAAAATCTGATTCCTCACACATGTGAACTCATTCCGTAGCAGTTGCTTAGGATAGATCGGATGGTCAGGAGAGTTCTAGCCCGGTGTTCGAGGCGACGGTTAGTGTTCCCGAGGTGATCTGAACCGTTCATTTAGATGGAGATCTGACGGTTGTGGTGTTGCCCGAACTGTTATAAATAGATGGGGTTTCCCCGTTTATTTTCACTTATCTCTTGCGTCGAATCTCTTCCCAAATTCTAACTTGTTTCCCGAGCAAGTAGAGATAATATATTCTTGAGTAGATCGAGATGATAGATTCCCGAGCAAGTCGAGATTCGGTGCCAACGGGCGTTGGGCTTCTAATTTTGTTCTAACAATATTCAGATAAGGACGTAACCCGAGGAGGGTGAACGCGGAAAAAAGCATATTTTGATTGAGTCGTCCTATTGCTAAAAGATAATCTATATTTAAGTGAAGTATTTGCAAAACAAAATAATAACCGACCTAAGTTTAGAGTTTTTTTGTTGTCGAATGTCGTTCCAGTTTCATCAGCCTCGTATTGGCGGAGAGCCCGTGTAGAAGGGATGATCGACCTCTGGTCGTCGATCTAGAAAATGTTATATCATCAGTTGAGCAATTCATGTTGCTGTGAGACCCTCGTGCTCGGGTTCTCGGGGATAGTTGCCAGCATTTGTTACCGCCATTATCTCCTGCCTCCCGGCATCCGGTCTTTATGGGTGGCCTATCTCGTTTCTTCTATTGTCGTTTCCCACAGACAGCACCAATTAATGTAACCGAATTTTTCCCCAGTCGGAGAGCTGTCACCACATCGAGAGGTCTAGAGGTCGGGAGCTCAGGATATCCGTCCTCTGTGGATGAGCTGAATGAGATCCGTTGGAGGCGAACTAGGAGGAAACTGCATGGATGAACCATTAGTAGCAAAGTATCATCGTGTCAGGTCCTCAGCACAATATAGCTCGAGGAATATGAGAGGCACGTCGGGAGCCCGGGTAATGAGTTGAATGTCTTTCCCTCAATGACCTGCAACCACAGACACTGGTCAGAGGGTGCAGAAAGTATTTCCAACGAAGCCCCTCCGATGCTTAAGTCAGTCCGGGTGATTGGGAAGATATAGTGAGCAAGTATAAAAGCAGAGAGGTTGTGTGATTGTGAATGGGCTGTAGAATAGAGCAGACCTGGGTATTTATAGAGTGAATACGGTGATTGCGGGAGCAATACCCGGCATGTGATGCGCTGGAGTGCTTCTCATGGCGAAGATCATGCTCAAGTCGATGGTTATCTTGGGCGAGATTATCTCCCCGATTCTCGATGGTTTTTAGAGGTAGGAGAGACGTAGGCAAGTCATATTCCTGGATGCGGGATCCTGACGTAGAGCGTCAAATTGATCTGGTACATCGTCGTGCAATCTTCCCGAGCTCTCTACGCACCTCGACGGGAGAAGCGTACGACGGGGTCCCGAGGTGACATGAGAAGCGTACAGCTCAGTCTTCGGGTCCCAAGGTGGGAAATATTAGCAGAATTAGTAGTGATATTGATCATTTGTAAAAATGATTGTGATCCCTTTATCTTGTGTTCGGATTGAAGGGTAAGAGGTGGGATAACGGATGACCGATGAGGTCAAGTCTTGGAAAAAGATGGAACACAAGTCGTCATTTTCTTGGGTTTCTACATGAAAATCTAACTTGAAATTGTCCAATGTCCACTGTTGAGTTTGTGCTTGGTGGAAAGAAGGAACCTCGGTGAATTATATTCTGAGCACATGACCAGGTAGTTCCCATGTTTTTACGCGCACAATTTCCATTTTTTGCGATATTAAGCATATTTAAGAGTGAAATACATTTTACTTTCCATGATAATTTATAGTGGTACATTAATTTGATCATTTAAAAAAATATTCATTTTTTTATCAAAGTGCCGGTGGATCCAATGCAAGTAATTTTCGGTGCATGTCATAATATTCAGACAACACATCAGCACTCTGGAAAAATGACTAAACTTGGGGAAAAACAAGTTAGTTGACTGAAATAGTAAATCATCTGGCGGCATATCAAAAATAAAATAAAATTCTAACTGATGCCCCCTATTACCACCTCGAGACCCGAGGATCGAGCAGCGCACTCCAAGCCCGACCTCCGCTTCCAAGATAGGGGATTGGCCCGACGACTCATTCCGTGATCGGGAGTTTTCCCGAGGAGGCATGCTCAGCTCGAGAGTATTTCCCGAGGACATGGTTATGGCAAGAAGAATCCCGCCTGGATACGTCTTTTCTTATTTGAAGAATCTCGGGTCGATATATCTTTCCTTATTAAAGCGAGGGATCCCGAGGATCGCGGAGAATATTCGCCGAGATATTCTCTTCCCACCGTCATTACCACTCTATAAATACCAGGTATGCTCCCTCATTCACACACACATTATTTCAGCATTCTTTTGCACCCAGCATATATTTTTGCTCTCTTTTCTCGCATCCTACCTGACTTAAGCATCGAAGGGGCTTCTCCGGACACACTTCCGGCACCATCTGACCTGTGATTTGTGGTTGCAGACATCAAGGAGAAGCGTTTTCCGTCCTCCAGCGTTTGGTGCCCGACGACAAGTGCCCAACGACCCGACGCTCGAGCTCCCGACGTGGTGGTAGCTCTCGGATGAGCTAATTTGGCTACATCAATTGGCGCCGTCTGTGGGAAAAGAGTAGAAGAAAAAATATAAGATGCCACCAAATAGGACTAGAGCTCAGGGTACTGGAGAAACCAGCCGCACAGAGAGTATGTTTCAGGGATCGGGAAACCCCAATCTCACTGCAGCTCAGATAGCTAAACTGGTAACAACTACAGTGGCCCAGATATTGGCGAACAGACCTGAATCACACCCGCCGCCCGATCAGCAATCCGAGGAGATCAGGAAGCTTCGGGAGGAGATTGAACGATTGAGGGAGGCTCCCCCCGCCCCCCCCCCCCCCCCCCCCGCGGGCGCGCCCCGGCCCGCCCCCCGGCCATCGAAAAACGCACGGCAGCCGCGCGCGACGCCGCGCCAAGTGCGACGCACGGCCGCGCGCAAGAAGCGGCGCTCAGCGTACATCGGCCGGCCAGCAGCGGCGCACCTCGTGCGCCATCGTCGCCAACCAGCGTGTCGCCCGAGCAGCACTCCCCGCAACGAGCGGCGCCCGACCAGCAGCGCGACGCTAGCGCAATTGGCGGCCGCATCGCGCGACCAGCGCGGCCGATCTCCTCCCGAAGTCCAGCCGCACAGACGCACGCATCGTCCGACCAATTCGCGCAACTGTTAGAGTAGATGCCCAACTAGCCAACTTGTGGCATGTGGGTTTTATAGACTCTTGTACAAACAATCTTTATATATGATATTCGCATTCTTTTATATGGCATTCTTTACTTTCATTATGTGTGTAATGATTTACAATTGCGTTGAGTAAAGACCTAGAATGCACTAAAGCGTATATTAGATGTGATAGTGGGTATGACGGCTATCATGAAACACATCTAATAGTCGCTGTGTATTCTGAACATGTTCCTAGTCGATTGGGCCGTCAAAATGAGGATAAGGCCGCCCGAGTTCGAGATTAGTATCTGCGATGCGAAGTACCATGTTTCATTTGTAGGGAACATTGTGATGTTCTGAGCATGCAGATAGATAGTGACCTGGTGATCTATCGAACTACCCTCGTTCGGACTTTCCAAGTGGTTACCATTTGTCGAGTGGATAAGTCCGAGGTCTTGATTGTACTGATTAGTCCTCACGACTCGAAACGTCATTGAGACTCTACATGATAGGCGTCTCACTTTGACCCGTTTGCCGACTCACTTGGGGTCATAAAGCGTCGGGATTGGGTGAGACTCCGATGCATGTAGGAGTCGATGCATCGTTGTCGAGGATTCACCGCTCGCAGACATGCGTGGATATCCTATGCTATCTGAGGGGATAATAGTGTATAAATCTCTTGCCAGAGTACTAGAAGTGTTTTAGATAAATGTGTTTACCTAGTTACACTCGCGATGTCACTATTCGATCTCCAAGATGTATGCATAGCTATCGGATCTATAGCGACTCTCGATTTACCAATGGTCGTTGATCTGATCGGGATATATGGATTGAAAGGACCGTACTGTACGCTAACCACGACCGACTGGTTCTTGCAGGCACTATCAGTGATACCTAGGGGATCATGGGGCGATGTTGCTAGACGCTTTACCATGATCCATTGGGCAGGTCCGGAATTGTGATTCCGGAGCCACAATGGTTGTGGGCCCATGGCTAGCTGTATCCCTGAACCATTGAGGGTCACACAAGTACTAGATTCGAGATTCCCACACGGATACTCAGCTCAATGTGTTGAGCACGAGAAGAGGATTTCGGGAAGTGCGACTTCCTAAAAGTCAACAGGGATCAAACCGAGGTTTCCCGCTGTTGAGGGGCAAAACGGTCATTTTGCACTGGGGTTCTGAAAAATGGTTTTTCAGATCATATTATTCAGTTTCGGAAACTGAGTCGATCGGTCCGATCTGATCGGCGATCGGAGTTACGGTGAAGTCTCAGTGATGGAGATGAAACGAATGTTCATCCGTTGGACCCGGGCCCGTTGGTCCGGATCCAAGTCCATCACCTATTCTATTTAATATAGGATTATGACTTAACCTAATACACTTGTGTTATAACCCTAAACCTAAAAACCGCCGCCCCCTTCTCTCTCAACTCACGCCGCCCGCCGCCGCCCGCCGCTTCGCCGGAAATCGTTCCGACCTAGTTTTTCGAGGAGAATCCGTTCGTGCAGAATTCGTCAGTGCTTCTAGTGCAGCCTGACAAAGGAGTCTAGGTTCTGGTCGTGGACCGGATTGGCGATATCTACCGCAATCTACCGAGAAGAGCCGGGTTCTTGTAATTCCGGTTGGAGCCAGGCACAAGTGCCAGCAAGGTATTCGTTTTGAACGCCCTATGCATGTTGAATTTTGAATTCTATTTTTCGTATTGATCGTCTCCCGGCTTTTATTCTATGTTCTTCCGCTGCCTCGCCGGGGGGCGGATCCGGATCCTCAACAACAACATTGATCGCGGATACTTCATTCCAAGAAATCATCGGCTATTTTCTCTACTTGCTGGATTAGGACAAAGATTTTGGTTGATGGCTCTTGGTTAATCGTTGAAGGGGTTGATTTTTGGAGACCTATTACGAGACCAGTTGATTCTCGCAATTGGGAACTGCTGCCTCAGCGGCCTTATATTGATGACCTCGCCCCTCTCTGCGCCTTCATTGAGCCCGTCCAAGACATTGATTCAAGAGCACCCTTCTCCAGAATTGTTCGTAATCTTTGGGCTGAAGTTTGTGTAGCTGTTGTACAGTTTTCTTTGATTTGATGTTTGCGCTCTCTTAGTATAGTTAACCGGTGCAGAGATATTATCGGCCCCCTTGTAGATATTGAGGAAATTCCAACAGGGTTTCGAGGATTATTTCATAATGGTCTAAATACCAACAGTTTTGCTACATTTTTGAATGATGTTGTTGAACCGCTTGAGGAACAGGTTTTGTCAGAAGTCGAGTCCTTTTCTTCTGATGATTCGATAGTTTACCGTTCTCCTTCTCAAGATGCAGAACTCATGTACAAACCACACCAGCTGTAGATATTGCATCAGTTCCTTCAGATTTTTCTAGCCTTTCTCCGATAAATTCAGATATCTCCTTACCCTCTCCACATCAGAGTCCATATACTGATTCCTCTATGCATTTTAATGCAGAAGATATTCCTTTGGGTACTGAAACAGTTGTGAACAGATACTCTTGCCTACTACTGCTGCTTCTACTACAGATCTCTCTGAACAGTTTGCTCAGCTACGGGCTTCTATTTCCCAGCTGTCCATCAAGCAGTTGAGAACTCAAAACAACATTGGCAATCTTCAGAGCCATCTCTTATCCAGAATCGATGATCTTGAGAAAGCCTCTGCCAACGCTCGTACTCAACAAGATCAAGACCTTTGAGGTAACTTTAAAAGCGTTCGCCAGGAAGTCCAAATTCAGAAAACTTCCTTATCCTTTGAAGTACATGAGTTTAAGCAAGGCGTTCGAGCTCAAAGTGGCATTTTCTCGACGGACTTGGCTACTATTCGTAAGGAGGTCAGAGATCTATCTAAGGAATTCGATGATAAACTGGCTGTTATTCGCAATGATCTACTGGAATTCCGTGTGGAAACACAGGGACAATTAGCTTCCCTTAGTACTAATCTTTCTGAACTCATAGCCTTTGTCACTAAGGGCCGTGATGACAAAAAGGGGGAAATGGGTAGCAGCCATGGCCGAGGTCAGCCTCCTCTTGAAGATAGAAGCAAACCGGGATCTGGAGATGGTGGTAATAGTGGTAGCAGGAGTGAGCCGTCAAGAAAAATAGGAAGCAGTGGATCTAAGCAGAGGGATTGGAGATATTGGATAAGTGGATAAGATCTGGATAGTTACAATTTTTTAGTTTTTAGTCCTTTGTACAAATCTTTTGTACCGTACCTGTTATTGAATATATAGCAGACTTGGAGCAAATTACTTTTGTTTCTTTTAAGTCAAAGGCTGCTAAGTTTTGTCATCACCAAAAAGGGGGAAATTGTTAAGATAAAATTTATAAGTTTTGGTGATAACAAAAGAAGACTAAGAACTGATCTTAAGTATTCGCAGAGGATAACAGAAGGGAACATTTCAGATTCCGTGATGTCATACCATTATATTGAAGATTTCATATTCGGGAGTCCTGAGTTGAGTTGTGTTGACATCTGAGTTGACTATTTTGGAATTGATCAGATATCGAGTCAAGTATTCAGTTATTGGGTTGAGGAATTCAGATTTAGGTTCTCAAGATATCGGGTTATTTGAGTAATCGATTTTATCAGTTATTGGAATAGTATTTCAGATTTGAAGGGATTCAGATTTGTTTCAGAAGCTACAGTAAGAGATCTGTTTTAGAGCAAAGTAGTTTCAGACTTGTTTCATATGTCTCAGTAACAGATTCCGTTATATTGACTCTGGAGGCATTATTCAGATTTGCGAGTATAAACAGACTCTACTCAAGTTAATTCAGATATAAGCATTTCAGATATCGTTACAGAGCAAGCAGAGTTCATCAGATTTGAGATTATCAGAATTGTTGAATCAGATTTAAGAACAGTATACTTTCAGATGTCGCCAAGCATTCATTTTTGACAAGGTTACGGAGATATTTCAGATATGATGGCAAAATGAAAAGAGAGTCTATAGCACTTCACGAAAGGAAAATATTTCAGACTTCTCTGTCAAAACAGAAGTGAGCTTCGAAGCAACTCAAATGTTATAAAAGGATTATTTGAGGAAAATCAACGGTCATGATTTTATCGCGTAAAAGCCTGGAATTAAGGAGACAAAATCAGAGATATTTTGGGTAAAATTGCACAGTGAGCAGAGTGCTTGATACGATGATTACCAGCTTTGGTATGTAAGTCAATTTAGCTCTGACAAGCGCAGTATACCTTTTGCATGGTATTAATGGAGAATTAAATGCTATGATACGATGAAGATATGCAAAGGAGCTTATTTCTACTGGCTACATTTATTGACCGTTGAAGACAAAGAGTATAAAAGGCTGAAGAATTCAAATGAAGAAGTCTTCTGCTCCTCTCCGCTATCAGTGATTCATAACGCTTATTCTTTGTCACCAAAAAGCTCTCAGATACTCACTGGAACCTCCTTGCAAATATATTCTAAGTCCAGTATTACAACTCGAAGAACATTCAAGTTCAGCTTTCATAGTTCTTAACCTTCGAGTTATCTTCTGGTTTACATTTGTAAACAGTTCTTGTTGATAAAATAACCAGAAGATCTACAGTACTCAATAGCATCGTATTTCATTGTAATATTCATTTTTGAGTCTATAACAAATTTGCTGTGTGAAGCAGTTCAAGAAATCAAGTTGTTCGTAATCAGCAGTGTATCTGCGTGAGTTGGAGATAGCTAGGAGTTCATCTTGAGTGAGGCTCGGTGACTGTGTGTAGACAGAAGCTGTGTGCATCAAATTCTTCTAGTGGAACCTTCCTGCAAAGGAGGAAGGGGAGACGTAGGATTTGATATCCAAAATTCCAGAAACAAATCATTGGACTCTATATACTTTTACTTATCGCATTTATTTGCGTTTACACTGTTCACTGATTAATTGGTTTATTTCCGCACAAATACTGTTAGTCAAGAAATCAGATTTGGAACTGAGATACCTCAGATCTAGTAACACAGATTTGAGTTTATCAAGGTGCTTGTAAAATTAATTTTAAGGTTTCGAAAATTAAAAATCTATAGGAGTTCATTCAACCCCCCCCCCCTTCCTGAACTCCTAAGGCTGTTTTCGATCCATATTGATCATATCATTCGTGTTGAAGTTGACCACAAAGGGTTCGAACGTAGCAGGGAGGGAGAGGAGAATCAGATCCACAGACAGCTCATGTGGAATCATGATTTTGAGGCCCACTAGCTTATCAATGAGCCCAATCATACGGACCCCATGCTCGAGGACCGAAGTTCCCCTCGCGCATGCGGCTCGTCATGAGCTCCTTGATAGTGGTGAACCTCTCCGTCAGAGAGTTCTCCCCATACAACTCCTTGAGGTGATGGTGTATGTCAGCAGCATACCCCGTATTCTCGAATCGCCGCTGCAGTTCGTTGCACATTGATCCCATCATATAGCATCGTGCTTTAAGCTCGTCATCCCACCATTTTTGCAGCTTTGCCAGCTCCTCAGGATTTGCATTGACAGGGGCCTCCTTCGGAGGGCTCTTCTCTAGAGTAGAGAGTTTCTCTGAAGCAAACACAATCTTAAGATTGCGGAGCCAATCTTGATAGTTTAATCCAGTGAACTTGTTGCTATCCAGTATAGCAGCAAGTGGATTTTTGATCGAACACATAATTATAGCAGTTTATACTGAAAGGAAAAACAGACATGCATTACAGACTATTCATGAAAAACGCTAAGATATAAAACAAGGTTTAGTTTTATGAATTACCCTCCCACTATTTTAACGATTACACCACCCTCTAATGAAATCGAGAAAGCTAGTTTTCTTAGTGGGTACACAGTATAATCAAGAAATCATGGTCCCGACTAATATCAGCCAACCATGATCCTCATAAGGTAGAGTCCAATTGCAACAGGTGCAACCTCCATGTATTTACCTCACGTCCAGTAAGGGTCCAATAATATGACGTCGATTATTATCACGTGTCAAATGACCCATCAATGTTGAGTTGTAATGGACGGTCGTCATAACGTCCCCCATAATATGAGCCAACGTCATGGGAGTTACATCCAACTCGCATCAAGTGTCAATGACGTACACAACTTTCCGGCACACAGAACCCCCCAATAATATGAGTCGGGCTATGTATGCGGGTAGCATCGACGTACACCCATTGTCGATGGAATGTAGGAAATTTTAAACAATATTTAAATTCTCTTAGCTTCATAATCTTATCGAATAAAATTTTGTTTTATAATAAATTTAGAAGTCACGGACTAACATATTCTAAGAGTGCTCCAGGTCATTGGAGGGGCTAAGACCCACTTAAAAACCAACTTCCTAAAACAAAGCAACGTCCCTCAGTGAGTCCAGCCGGTATAAGCCATTTTTAAGCCGGTCTATGAAGGACTATCTTAGATCACATTTTGTCACACAACCTCATAATTATCAATAAACTAAGTTCCTTCAATTTAATCATGAAAATTTAATCTTGATATAAATTTTAAATCAAATTTAAAATTAGGGATTTTAATTTTGAAATTTGGTCTCAATAATTTTAAATCAAATTTAAAATTTACAGATTCAACAGATATATATCACATATATAATAGGGATGATCGATAACCGAGAGCTATGTGATCCGTGGTTGCCAAGCACGGATCTAAGTCCAATCCTAGGTAATATACAGTATGCAAATGCAATCCTATTACACAAGTTTCCAATTTTACATGTCTTCGGTTTTCTATATCTTTGATCATCATCTCCACTATCTTCAAACTTATCCTCCCACTAAGAATAATATTTACATTTAAATATCCATGACAAATAGGGATACATTTAAAGGGGTGGGAACGGGCCATAAACCATGCACACTTTGATATGATTTCAACAATATTAAAATCAAAAAATGTAAAACCTAGAATATACCTAATACATTGGGCATGACTCTCGATCATCCCAAACAACATTATCTATTCAATTAATCCTATTAATTGACATAAATAAAATAATCAAATCAAATTTAATTTTATCCAACAAAATCATATTTTGTTGTTTTATTTGCATCAAAAAATTTTGGGCTTAAAATAATTTTAGGTCCAATATCTCAAAAAATTTTCAAAAATTAATTTTGGTCCAACCAAAAAATCCGATAGAAAATATCGACCGAAAAACCCCTCGAGTCGCCCGGGACAGGCCCGAAAAAACCCTAGAAATCAAATTCCGCCCATCGCCGCATGCGTCCAGCACGCGTGCTGCACGCCATGAGCAAGGTGCGCGAATTTGTTTTTTTAAAAAAACGAGATATTGTTGCAATTAACCCACAGTTCCCAGGATCGAAACCTAGCTCTGACATCACTGTTGGCGCAGCGGCGTATCCGGATCCCGCTACCGGAGGCAACGGAATTTTAAAATTTTTGAAACGGTTAATACACTAATTAAAATCTAAACATGCATAGGATGTTTAGAGAGTTACCTTGCTGGCGACTAGGCGCCTGGCTCCGACCAGTTCCACGAGAGAATTGGCCCTTCAACGGTTGAACGGCTGGAGCAACTCCTAATCCGGTCCACGATCGGAATCTCAACTCCTTTGTTGGTTTGCACTAGAAAACAAACAAAAGTTCTGCGAACGGAATCTTCTCGCCGAGACGGTCGGAACAAATTCTGACAGCGGCGGCGACATCGACGGCGGGCAACGACGACGGCGGTGTGAAGGATGGAGGAGAATAAGGGGAGAAAAATGAATACCCCTGAAGGGGAGAGCACTCAATCCTACTTGGAGAGTTGTCAACCCAAATTTTGATGCGAGCAAAATCAATACCCCAAAGCCCCTGCTTATAGATTTTCCATGGGTTTAAATCAGGTTAATGGGTCTTGGTCGGGCCCAGGCCCAAGGAACATTGGTTTCAAGTCCATCGTTGTGGATTCGTCATAATCCTGATCGACGATCATATCGGACCGATCTACACAGTTTACAAAACTGAACATTATGATGTGAAAACAATTTTTCAGACCACCTAATCCAAAATAGCAGTTAGGCCCTATTAACTTTAAGGATAGTCATACTAGTCCAAGCTAATTTAAGGAAATCACATTTCCATCCTCAGCTAATTTTAGGAAGTCACACTTCCATCCTTAGTCCTACTATACTCAACAAATTGAGCTTAATTTTCATACGGGAATTGAGACACCAGTACTTGTGTGACCCTCAATGGTTCAGGGATACAACTACCTGTGGGCTCACAACTTTTGTGACTCCGAAAACACATTTTTGAACTTACCCATCGGATCATGATAAAATGTCTAGCAACATCGCCCCATGATCTCCTAGGTATCACTGATAGTGCCTGCAAGAACCAGTCGGTCATGGTTAGCGTACAGTACGATCCGTTGAACTCAAATATCCCGATCGAATCAACGACCATTGGTAAACCAAGAGTCGCTAGAGATTCGATAGCCATGCATACATCTTGGAGATCAAATAGTGACATCGCATGTGCTATTAGGTAAACTCATTGACCTAAAACACATCTAGTAATCTGGCCAGATATTTGTCACACTATTATCTCCTCAGATAGCATAGTATATCCACGCATAACGGCGAGCGGTGAATCCTCGACAACGAAGCATCGACTCTTACATGCATCGGGACCTCGCCCAATCCCGCCACCTGATGACCTCAACTGAGTTGGTAAACGGGTCAAAGTGAGGCACCTATCATGTAGAGTCTCAATGACATTTCGAGTAATGAAGACTAATCTGTACAACCAAGACATCGGACTTAATCCACTCGATAAATAATAACCAATTGGAATGTCCGAACGATGGTAGTTCGATAGATCACCAGGTCACTATCCATCTGCATGATCAGAACCCATTATTGTCCCTAACAATGAAACGTGATACTTTGTATCGCAGATGCTAGTCTCAAGTTGGGGCGGTCCTTATCCTCTTTTGGACGACCCAATCGACTAGGAACTAGTTTAGAATACACAGTGACTATTAGATGTGTTTCATGATAACCATCAAATCCACTATCACGTCAAACTTACACTATGGTGCATTCAAGGTATTTATCCAACAATTGTCATCATAATAGAATGTCATATAATTGCGAATTTCATAAATAAAGATAGTTTACATAGAGTCAACAAGAACCCATACATCACAAGTTGGCTAGTTGGGCATCTACTCTAACATAATTTAGCAACGCAATTACAACACTTTAAAAAGGTACTTTGGCACCTTAATGATAACAGGCTATGAGATATTTTGATGATATTGAATTGGTGTAACTAGGTCGTACCACTGTTTGTCTTTCTTAAGTTCTTGTATCATATATAGTATATTATATATATAGATATTCGTATAAATACAATATTATTATGAATCTCACTTTTTATTAAATTTAAAATTCGGTAAAAAAAAAAGTCTTCTTTACTATTATATTTCATTAAACTACAAGATTAGAAATATTTCAAAAAACGTTTTACAATAGTATAAGCATTTTGCACTTCTACCTATATATTGCGGTTACTAGCTTATAAGAAAAATTTGAAAATTATAAAAAAAAACAATATTTGGATTTCTAAATAATATATCTATAATTTTTTAACAAGTTACATAAACAGTTTTGTTTAGGACTTGTGCTTGTTATTTTATAGCTTTTTAACCATTAGACAATAATGATAAGACTATATGTTGGATCTGTGTACGTAACAGATAGGATCTTAATTTTGATAAACAAAAAATCAGCTGTTATGTTTTTAAGGTTTTAATCGCAGGTCTAAGCTGAAGCAGATCAGAAGCGCGCTGTAGCAGAACAGCTGCAAGCTGAAGAAGCATACTATAGCAGAACAGTTGCGAGCTAAAGAAACACGCTGTAGCAGATAAGCTGCGAGCTGAAGAAGATTTATTCTACTGATCGGGAGCGAGCTGAAGCAGATCGGACACTAGCTGAAAGCGACGAACTGAGTGCTATTGAGAAGATGTCCAAGCTGGAACAATAGGGAACATCCAAACTGATCCAGCAGACGACATCCAAGCTGATCCAGCTTAGAGTGAAGATCAGCACAGAAGAAACTAGTTCAGAGCAGGTTTCAGTTCAGGAAAGAAGTGTTCAGTTCAGAGATCAAGTACAGATCAGAGTTCAGATTACAGTTCAACAGATCATATCAGATGAATCAGTTCAGAGTGAACAACTTAGAGAAGAGCAGGTTTAGTTCAGAACATATGAACAATATTTGGTTCAGAGATCATCTTAGATCATTTCAGGGAAGAACATATCAGGTTTAGTTCTGATTAGATTAGAAACAGCTTAGAGAAGAAACAGTTCAGATCAGAAGCAGTTCAGATCAGATTAGAAGTGAAGAGATAATCATATCAGCTTAGAGTTTAGACCAGATCAGATCGGGTAATCATCTCAGATAAGCATCTCAGATAGAATCAGTGTGATATATATATCAGTTCAGTGTGAACAGCTCAGAGCTGAATCCGTTTAGAACAGTTGAGAACGCCTAAGCTGGAACAGTACATAACAGAGAGAATGAACAGATCAAATTAGAGCTTTACAGAACAGAATCAGCTCAGGGCCGAACAGAACAGAGCATCACAAATAGAATCGGCAAAGAGTCTATCAGCTCAGAGCAGATTAGAGCATTCAAGAGTAGCTCAGAGCGTATAACAGATCAGATCAGAGCAGGCTTCATTTCAGATCAGCTCACTGTGAACAGAATCAGCTTAAGGCTTAGTTTCAGAGCTGGAAGGGAGAGGAAGGGAAGGGATATCTTTCCCTCCCAATCCTCCCAAAAATGGGAGGAAAGTATTTTGTAAACGTAATACAACTTTTTCCCTCCCAATCCTTTCTTTTCTATCCTTGGATAAACTTTCAAATAAAGTTAAATTAACTTTTCCTTCCAACTCTTTTCCTTTCCTCTCATTTTAAAGCTCCCAAACAAAGCCTAATGCAGATTAGAACTAATTAGAATAAGAGCATATTAGAGAAGAGCATATCAGATTAGAAACTTCGTGAAAGGTCAGCTCAGATGAATTAGTTTATACAAGCTTTATTGATAATACTAGAAGACATACTAATTTGTCTGATCGAGACAGAGTTCAAAGTTTACAAAGTCTGCAAACACATTAAATGATAAATGAAACAAGGTACAACTTTGTTAGAACTTTACAGAAGCCTTTTCAACGGCTAGGAACTTGTTTCCAACGAATATATTTGCACAAAGGCTATATACATCAAGGAAGACGATGAACAAAAGAGAGATGCATGAGACAAAAACAGAGAGCAAGTGCATGTGCAATGGTCGAGAGCTTGTACACTCAGGTGACAGCTGATGTACAAGCTGAGCTAGTGCCTAGGTGTGAGCTGGTGCACAGTCCAAGAGCTTAAACGCAAAATCCTTAGTCGACTGCATAACGTGGGAAGAAGATGAAGATAACATCTTTGTAGAAGCACTTACGAGTGTGTGAGAAAACACAAGAGAGAGTGACCTTACACTGTATATATCTCACATACAGATTCACTCACATATGAGAGACGTGAGCTTAATAGAATAGATGAGTGAATCAAATCAAACATACACAGAATCTATGTAGTCTTTGAACAGAGACGTTAAACATGTTCTTGTTGATGGAGTCACACATCTGCGAGCTGTTGTGCAGTTTAGTCTAGGAGTTCAGCTTTGGGCAGTGGGTAGCTCCCAGCTGAGTGGGTCTGTACACGTTGTGTAAGATCAAAGTCTTGTAGTGATGTCTTCCAGTTTGGAAGAAGGGGAGACGTATGAGATTCAGCTCCGAACTTCTATAAACAAATCCAGCGTACTGATCTTACAGCTTTTTGCATTTACGCATCGCTTGTTTTAAAACCAGTTTTATGATTTAAATTTTCAGAGAGTAGTTTGGGTTGTTTCCGCATGATTTTTAATCATGTCTGATCTACTTCTCGATGCTAAAACCGTTCAAGAATCAGAGCTATTACAGCTCATGTTTTTACTCATTCAGATCGCACGCGATCTGGACCAGCACGCAACGCTGCTCCATGTTGATCTAGCTTAGGCGTGATATGCCATTTTGATACTGCGTACTGTTTTTCAAAACCCTTTTAAATGCACGCGATCTGTGTTTTTTAAATTTTACCATGATTTTCTGATTAATAAAATTTTCTATTTGATTTATTTAAAAGTTAAGTAGAAATTGTAATAGATTTACGCTCCTTTGGTACAACCAAAAATATGTTTTATTAGTTTATACCCAAAAATGTGAAGTAAAACATATGTGATAACAAAAAAAGTATTATAATACTTTTAAGCTAAAAAGCATGCATAGCGACAAGATGGTTCTCCCGCTAAAGTACTTTAAAATGATCATTCACAACGTCACTATAATTGAAGATAGATTTTAGTGCGAACATCTTATATAAAATCTTCTGCCGGTGTAGCATAGAAAGAAAAATCTGCGAATAATATTATATAGTCAGTGTTCGATGATGTTAGAGAGAGGATCCCAAATGCCCACAACCATGAGAAGAAAACTAAATGAACATTCGTGCTTCAAAGAAAAAGGGCCAAACATAAGTTTCTTTTCGAGCTAACATATATACAGCGTTCACTCAAAAAGTGCATTGAATTTATGAAAAAGAAAATATGCCGAGAGTATGGATATCATCCAAATCAAAAGCTATCACAAAATAACTCGTGAATTTCAAAATCAACCGTTTACTAAGAACATGTACCACCAATATATCATCTCAGACTTGCCATAGTATATAGAAGGGAGAAGTGAAAATGTATTGTGATCGAAAAAACTGACCTTCTTTCCTCATCTTCCGTGGGTCGATTCCCTTATTTCGGCCACAGCATGTACTGAACATGCCCGCAGAACTACTTCCTCCTCACTTCCAGAATGAATCTCAATGTTAGCTATTATAGCATCTGATAATGCCGTGCTAAGTTTAGAACTCCAAGCTGAAGTACTGCAGTGACAATATATTAGTCAAACATTGTCACAGATTCAATGTGATTAAAATTCACCAGATTGTTGACCATAGAAACCCTTGAGATTGAGCAACTTTAAGAACAAAAGGGAACTGAACCAAAAGATTTAAAGTTGCATGGCAAAATAATTGCACCTCACGCACTAAGAGCAGTCGTTCATCCTCCAACGTTAAAGACCTTGGCCATATCAACAGTTTTTGTTGTTAGGATAAAATTTATAGTTTTGGTGATAACAAAAAGTCAAGTTAAATTTGGATTTTCGGATGTTGATTGAGTATCCAGACGACAAGTCTATTCAGATGATGAGATTACGGGGTTTCAGTAGTTGGTCTTCATTTAGTCGATGGGTTATTCAGACGCTACAGTGAAGAAATTTCAGACGATTCAGACGTGAGTTTATACAATCAGACGCAATCTACAGTAGATTATTCACTCAGACGCAAGCTACAGTAATTTGCTTATCAGTTGATTGAATATATAAACAAGTCGGAAGCTACAGTAATTTGTGTAACCAGTCGCTGATACTTGGTGTTTGCATATAGCAAAACTACGTCGTTTAAATAAGTTAAAACGACAGCGTTTGGGCTAACGCTAGAAATCAGTCGTTGGGCTATGCATGTATCCAGTCGTTGGAATAACGCACATGTTAAGGCAATCAGTAGTTGCATACTTTCACATATTCCAGTCGCAACATCCTAAACAACGATGAAGGAATTTCAGGCGCAAGCGATAAAGAGATTCAAATACGATCATATACTCAAATTGGAAAAGATCAACAGAATCGTACAATTGCCTGGAATTGAGGAGACAACATCGGTACTATTTTGGGTAAATAGTACATATTTACAGAGGTTGTTACACGGTTATTGCACAAATATGGAAGGCGACAATTTTGCTCTGACAGTGTGCATTTTACCTTGTAGTGAAGCAGAGTATACGGTTACAAGATTATCAGAATTTCAAAAAGGATTTTGTTTCCTTAGCTATTCAAATGACCGTTGAGCGAAGACTATATATACCAGCAGTTTGAATTGAAGAAGCAATCCTTCGCTCTCACTATTTGCTAAAACTCTGCCAAATTTCTTTCTGAGCTATCTCACATATTGAAGTTATTCACAAAGCTCAAACACTCGAAGAAATTCAACCGCTGATCTTCATAGATAAACCTTCGAGCCATCGTCTGATTCACCTTAGTTGAATCGATTTGCTTGTATAAGAAATCAGAGGATTTACAGTCTCATAACTTGTATTCATTGTTATATCATTAGTTGAGTCTGTAACAAACGTGCTCTCCAAAAGCAGTTTGAAAAAATTACAAAGTGTTGTAAACAGCAGCTGCGACTGCCTGTAATTGTTTGAGGATTACTAGGAGTTCACCTTGAGCGAGGCTCGCCATTTTTCAAAGACAGATGCACGGTGAGCGTTTATCACTGTAGTCCACTACTCAGCAAGTTTCAAGTCGGAAACCCTACTCATTGAACAATTGTCTTCTTTTACTGCGGTGGCGATTTCTGTTTTATCCATTTCAATTATATAATTTGACTTTTATGTCTAGTATTAACTTCTCCATTTTTTATTGTTATCGATCTAACCCTATTATTAAAATAAAATTTAAACTAATTTTCAACTATAACAAAATAATCGACTCGAATATAATCAGTTCAACACTATGTTTTCTAAAAAATTTTATTAGAACATATCAGCAAAGTTGAGATTGGCGAAGTAGAATTAGAATGGAACAGTTTGAGGAACTAGTATAATTAGATAAAGTGTACTTATTTAAGATTGATTAGTTCTTAGCGGAAAAATAACATGCCCAAAAAAAAAGATCAGTTGAATATTAGACTTGTTGAGATATTTGAATTTTAAAACCTTTTATAGTCATCAGACTGTTGACAGGGATGTTAGACACAATTATTACCAAGATATATATATATATATATATATATATTAAATGAAACGTATAGGGTGCCATGAAGGGTTATACTTATTAATCTAAAGATGTACCATTACATGAAGGGTTACACTTATTCATGAAAAGATTCACCACTACATGAAGGGTTACATTCATTTATGAAAGGTTGCATGCGTTCATGAATGGTTACTATTCACGAAAAGTTGCACTTGTTCACAAAAGGTTGCACTTTTTCAGATATGTATCTAAAATAAGACCCTTCATCTGAAATCATTAGTTCACTTTTTCTAGAAACATTGCATCTTCCTCATCTTCCTTCTTTTGTTACGTGAAAGCTCTACATGTTTTTGTTTGCTGACATATCGAGGTTGGTGTGCTACTTCCCTCTGTATTCGAAATCGTCGTATCTTGGAGAATTTCTGCAAACATAAGTACTACTATACAAACAAATTTTTTTGTGGAAAAAAGATCGTTTCTTGCCTCGATTTAGTATATTCTATTGTGCACCGAAGTTCAGACTCATAACAGGTTTACCCGCAGCCAAATGATCGTAGAATAATTCCTTATCTGCCAATGGAAATTTTGAAGAAAGAAACAAATGTTTAAGAATCAATTATTCCAACCAAAACATATAATAAAACATATCTGTTTGCATAAACTTTATAGCTATGGGCGTGCCAAGTGCAAATGCACCAACTTGAGTGAAAATTATAGATATGAGCATGCCAAGTGCAAATGCAACAACTTGATTGAAAAATTCTAAAAATTTATCTCCTACAAATAAACGGATAACTAATTCCAGATTCGATTGTTAGTACTAACTTCCTAAGAAAATACTACTGTGTTTAAACAAGGGAAATGACATTGAAAAACAGATAACAAACTCCCAACATGACTTTATATATTTACTGTACCGCCCAGGAAATCCATAATCCACAATGATAGATCTAAATTTTCGAATGGTTTCATTTGCTAAGTTCAACACCTTTTTTCAGCTTCTAGCAATTCAGTTTTCATCTGAGCTGAATTTCATATTAGTACAGGAACTCGGTTCGCAGGAGCTGGTCGGTCGAATACTAACAAGCACGGTTCAGCCTATTTTAAATTCGGTTCGATTTATGCCTGCTTGTATACGAAACGGTGATTTCAAAGATAGTTTAAACGGTGGGCTCATGCTTTCTGTTTCCTTTAAATACACGTATCATCACTTCACAATCACTACAATCAAACTCTTTCAAAAGATTTTCATTAAGCGATGAAGAGCTCTCAACCAACCGATCGAAACTTCAATTCTTTCAAAGTGATTTTTGGATCGCGCTTGTAAGTTTTTCAACGTCGGAGGATTTATGTTAGCTGTGTTCAGCAGTTGAGGCAAGTAAACTCTGTTTCTTACTGCACTTTCGAAAGAAGATATAGATTCCCTGCTTGAATGTTTGTATGAGTTTTAAAGGTTTGAGAAATATTTTCGAAGTTTTTCAAACATAGAGTTGAGTTAAAGATGATTTCTTGAGAAAGTATTGGTTTGCTAGAATTTTGATTCAGAAAAGTTTGTTAGAAAATGTTTTACGATATTCGATCCAGATTGTTCTTGAAAAATCTGGGATGTTCTGCAAGTAGCTTATAAGCAGCTTATGTGTTTTTATTTCTGGATGTTTCCTTAGATATTTTCGTTTGCTTCAAACTAAAGAAATCTTCTAAGTTGTTAATCATTATTGAGCTATCGCGATCTGTTTACTTTCCTAGAGCTATTTGATACCCGTAATCTGTTTACTTTCCCAAAGTTGTTTATTACCCGTGATCTGATTTCTCACCAGAGCTGTTTTATGTTCGTAATCTAATTTCATTATCCAAGCTAAGTTGACTTCGTTTGACCATCGTAATCCAGTCTGCTCATTTAAGTTGTGTTGACTTTTCCTAATCTGAGTTGACCAAACATCCCACATCTAATTTTCTATTATGAGCTGGTTTACGCTCGCGTTCTGTGTATACTCCGAGATGATTCAGGTTAGGTCACTGATACTGTAATTTCAAGTTTAATTGTTCTTTTTTGAGATTTCAATCGAAGGTATAACTCTAATTAATTCGAAGTTATACCCAATTTCAAGATATAGTTCATCACCTTAGAGCTCTGTTGTTCGTTATTCGTTTCTATAGCCTGAGCTGATTCGAGTTTCTTCTTCAATTTAACTCTGATGTACTCCCAGTAGATTTCGAACATCAAAAGAGTTTTAAAATAGCAAACCATATAAGAAAGCGATATGTTTCAGATAAGAGAAAAGCAGTTTTGCAGAAAGTTTAAAGGAAGTATATTTCAAAAGTTTTGTGATTTGTAACGGATAACAAACGGTTATCATAGTGTGTATGGTAATCGGTCGATGGACAGGAGTGCCCTGCCAACAGAGGGTGTGTGGTAGTCGATCGACGGACCGAAGTGCCCTGTCAACAGAGTTAAAGATTAGGGCGTGTGGACAATGGCAGAAGAGTCGTTGGGTTGTTATATAACCAAGTATTCGAGAAAGTTATGCTTTAAAGTTACTTCCTTTTAAATACCAGTAAACGTTTAAATGTTTCGAGCATGTTCAGTTTCTCAGTTTACCAGTTTACAGTTGTTCAGCTTTGGAATTCTATCAGCTTACGAGCTGCCAATTTACAGTAAAAGCTATTTTTATGCATGTACTACCTGCCTTAGTTATTTCCAGAGTTGCTTGCTGGGCCTCTGGGCTCATTAGTTTCCTTAAGTGCAGGTGATCATGTTTAGAGGTTGCTGGTTGGTGCGAGCTGGATCAAATCGGGGGTGTTTATCGTGGAACCTGCGTTTTCGCGCTAGCACATGTTACATATTTTGTTTAGCTTAAATTTGAGATCAAAATTGTATCAGTTATTTTTTATACATTTCTCTGTAAACTGAATGAAATTATTGTGAAAGGTTTTATCCAGTTTCCGCATATCCTATTCAGCTGTTTTCCTTCCAGTCGTGATTTGATTTTCCTTCAGAACTTAGATAAGATATTTCATCTAGAGTCTTTGCATCCCGAGTGAAATCGATTTGTAAATATTTTTTTGAATTTCGTACAACTTATAAGTTTTGAGCTACTTTTCAGTTCGAGATTTGAAATTTCTATGATTTCATAATTTAGCCCAGAAGATTTGGTTTATTGTCTTTGGACTAAGTACAAATTTTGAGTATCATTCAATTCGATCCTTCAATTTATTATAATTGTTATTCGAAAATTGTGGTCGTTACACTTGCAGTAAGGGTGCAAATCTAGAAAACATAAAACTATAACAAAGTTGATGAAAAGCGTTGGAAACTAGATTAGAAAGATGAAAAATACTTGAATATGAAACCTCATATTTTGCCGAGTTCAAGTGTTGCTGGCTATTTTGCTTTACACAATCAGTCTTGGATACTATCAACTTAACTATCACTTTGTTAGCCATTTACTTTAATTATGTTTAAAACTGTTAACAAGTTTTCGATTTTCAGAGTTCAGTTTGGATTATTTCCGTATGATTTTATCTCATAACCCAATCTGTATTTTGATGCACAAACATTTCAAAAAAACTGAGCTATTGCAGTTCAAGATTTAACTAACCAGATCGCACTGTCTTTCTCCGTGTTGGTTTAACATAGTGCTTGAACAAGATTGACGCGATCCGGTTTATCGTTACGTGCTGGTTTTTCAAATAAACTTTTAAATTGCACGTAATCGGTCTGTCCTATCTTTTAGAACAAGGCGTGGGTGTTTGAGTTGTGTGAAAACTCATGACACAACCCGTTTTGCGGTCCTAACAGCCATTTACTTTACATCATCAGAGTACTGTTTTTCTTCATTTTCTTCTTATTAGTTGATGAACCATACACAAGCAGAGAGGGTTGTGTGAGCAGACCAGTAAATTCATCAATGGACAAGTAAACACATGGAAACAACAGAGCATAAAGCTGCTTGAGTGCGTCAATAATGACAAGTCAAGGTCAAAAATACCTGGCCCGAAACAAAAATTCAGGGCATCTAACACAAAAAGATATTAAACAGTGAGCGGAACATTATCAAAATAATGAATCCCCTCGAAATCCCGTCCCAGTTGGGTATGGAATCCTCCATTGTTTCCCAACTTTCTCAATGCCTGCAGATTCTATAATTATTAACATATCATCCAACATCCATTCAAACACAGCACGCTTTCGTTTCTTCCTTTTTCCTTTTAAGAATAAGTATCTCTTTGTTTGATCACGATTCTACCATTTTTTAGCATTTCGATTCTGATTTGGTTATGACTTGGGATTTTTAAATTTATATTGATTTCAGTCGAAATTTATTTTTAAATTTTTAACGGTCCAAAAAAGAATTAAAAAATATTTCACGGTAAAACCAAATTAAGTAAAGTTAATACGATTATAATAATTGTGTATTAATAAGATATAAATATGTATTATAATGTGATTTTATTATATACATTATATTCATTGAATATCTATGACCTTTAAATTTAATCTACAACCCATTGATATTACTCAATTCCTCCATTGTTTAGTATAACTTATAGGTATCTCAAACAGTTTATCCATGAAATATGATACATTCCTACCATTATTTTGAAAAACAGGCCAGACATGTCGTTGGACTGAGGATCGTCGTTGGTCCTTGTCCAGTTTAGGTAGTAAAAATGTTTTATCGATTCGACAGATTAAAACCTCAAGAACAAGGTAAACCGATCAAACTGATCAAAAATTAATCGATTCAACCAATTTTTAATATTTTTTTATTCTTTTTTTAAAATATTCAATTTCTTATTATTTTAAACGATAAAACTAATATTTGATTATATTTACCTAATATCAAAATTTAAACAAATAAATATATTTTTATCTATTTATACATATATTTAGATTTTAAAAATTTAAAACATATTATTCATTATATATAATTTAAATTTTATTAATATATATTCCGATTAAATCGATTTGACCGTTTTTAAAAACCTGATTGGTTCAAAAACGTTAATTTATATACCCCATCCAAGGAGGACCACAAAAGGAAATGGATAAGAGTTACCAAGCTGCCCAAGATGAGTGACACAAATATATAGTTCATTAGAAACAGCACATTACTAAAATAAATGTTCTTCTCTTCCTCCATAGCCTCCTTCCATGTATCAACACAACACAAAATACACGAAGGTTACATAACCAATCGATTAGACCATCCATGCTCAAGCTGGACATAGCAAAGACAAATTTGCTCACAACATGGCCAAATGTAAATTCGTCTGCAACCAGTTTCTATCATAAAAAGTAAGTTACGGAATATTTAAACATCACTGGACTCCCCCTACTACTATAAACAAGCAACTAATCCAATTATCAAATTAATTTTATCAAAAACAACAGTCACAGTCAAATGGGCACAGACGACTACCTCCAGCATCTGGCTTCCCAAAACCCAGCTCTTCTTCTGTATAAATAGATAGTCCTTCAGCAGTTTTCTTCCTCGGTCGAAAAATAGAGTCTGCAAATGGATTATCTTGATCATCTTTCATCTTCTTGTTCTTTCTTATCTTCAATTTATCATGTGATCTAGCACTTGAAGCTGAAGCTTTCACAGGCTTCTCTTTCTCAACTGACGTTTCTTTTTCAGCCCTCTTTCTCTTTGTTCTAGCAAATATTTCATCTATCTCACTGCCTATTCTCTTTGGTTTTAAGGATGGTTTATCTTTTTCCACACCAGGACTACATGCTGGTTTAATCTTCTTCTTCGATGAACTCTCTTTAATCATCTTAATGTCAGAAAGGAATTCCATCAGAAAGGACAATCATGTTAAATATTGTGGTTTGATGATTATCAAACTGGGAGCAGGAGGGATAACGGGAACATGAGCTACATAAAACATGGGACAATGAAAACAACATAAGAAGTATATTACAGAAAGTTCAATGTGTATCTGACTCGTAAAAACCTACAGAAAAAATAGCACTGATCTTACCGTATCTGACATGCATATCATACCCATATTCATTTCATATCTATATCCAATACTTAAAAAAATTCTTCCTTTGTGGTTAAGGATAACACCAAAATAACAATGGTACTATAGATTCTGTTTACAAAAGTATACGTGCTAGAGGATATAAATGCAAATTATTCTAACTACCAGATAAGAGGCAAAGCTACAAGTAAACTTCATGCATTCTCATGTAGAATCCCGAAACACATGATCAAGATACCAGACTAGCTGCATACCAAGTATAGATCATCATTGAAGAGATAAAATGAGAATTGTTCCAAATCAAATTTGATCTACTCATGAAGAGAAAACAGAAACACTTCCATGATCTATAAGCTATACATCTGATCACATGCAAAGTGAAAACCAAGTATAGTTACAATGGTTAGGATATCCATTCCTGGTGATAGAGTGACTATAATGTTTGCTTTACAAATATACTAATTTTCATATTTACAATCATCAGATCATCAGTGCAGAAAGAACCCTACCAAAATTTCTTATGTTTGATTCACGCATGTCATTGTTTCAGTTCTGTACAAGATTAAATTATGATACCCATGATTCATCGTTTCAATTCTTTCCCAGTTCTGGTGGAACAGTTGCGGGGAAATTCTTTAGTGAAAAAATAATATTTCTTCGACGTGAATAACAAAAAACAGCGTATAGTGAATGTACACTCTTACCAACCGAAAAGATAACCTGAGCCCCCTTGGGGGTATCCTACAATACCTACCCCCTTGATTGGCCCATAAGCCTCAAACTCGCTATTGATCCTGCTCTCAGATTTCTCATAGTTCTGGAAAAGAAAACATAAATCATATAAGAACAAAGAAATATTCAGCAGTAGCAGCAAATTAAGAAAGGGAGAACTCACAATCCTAACAATGAACAATGTTTTGTATGGATCACCAAGAACAAACATAGAAAAGCATTCAACACCAAGGAGTTCTCTGGTTACGATAATGAAAAATTCCAAATCACTACCTAGTTATTATGGAATTCGGGAAAACAAACGAATCAATATGGTGAGACCACCTCCTATAGCTGAAAAAATGTATCCACCCGAGAATTCAGGAGTAAACTAAAAGGCATAGCTTCATTGCTCAAACACTTCCGAGCGGCTTAAAATGGGAGCAATAAACTAATCCCATCATTACTCGGTATTCCCCAAACTTTTAGGAATTAAATTTCCAACACAAATCGAACTTCTACCGACAGGATACAAGTCAAATCTAGAGCAAGAATAAATTAAAAATAAAACTTCAAAAGAAAAATTAGATGAACCAGCATCGACATAAAGCTCGAATCGAAGCAGAGGAAAGAGTACCATTTTGAGTTGCATGACATTGGCGCGGTTCTGAGCCTTGGTTCTCGCCCGAGTGTCGTTCTGATCGCGCATCATTGCATCGCCGTAGTCCCCCATCGTACTCCGAGTAGATGACTCCGGTTTAGGGTTTTCGATTTCTAATCCGGTGGACGACCACTACTAAAATAGTTTATAACAATGCAATACAGCCACTACAAATACAATATAATATTATAAAAGAATATGAACATGGCAAGTCGTAGTTGTCAAAATATCGAGCAAAATGTATAAACAATTATATTTAATATATAACAATATATTTGGTATGATTGTAATTTATGATAAAATGATAAATTATAATTTTTTATTTTGTATCTAATGATAATAATTAATTGAAATAAATAAAATATACTTTTAAGGATAATATTTAAAATTTTATATAAATTTTTATTGTACTATGATAAATAACTAATATATGGATAAATTATAATAATAGATAAATATATAATAGGTTGAGATAACTTTATTCACATTCTATCAAACCCTGGCTATCCATGATAGAAACACTAATAACGATATATATATGGTTATTATTTTGTCATATTAATGTCATGTCAAAAACAAAAACCTCATTCAACTCTCCTATATGAAAAATAACTAATTTTTTTTATGGATATCACACCCAATTCAAATATCTCACACATTTTAAGCCTGAGTAACAACATTAAACTGTACTATGGATATCACACTCCATTCAAATATCTACACATTTTAAGCTTGAGTAACAACATTAAACTGTACCAATTCAAATCTAATATATTGGGGTTTAAACAAAATCTACTTTTAGGTTCCCTAATGAATCACACTATTTCTCCTACTCTTCTCTTCACTCTTGCAACTGGGAACCAACGAAAGACTGGTTGCAAACGGCGGTAAATATTTTGATAGAGAGAGTCAATCCATATCTAAGGGAGGAAATGAAAATTGATTCATCTACACCTACGAGACGGGGAAGAGTAAACAGATAGCAATGTAGGACCATGGAAAATTGTTGGAGACTACTTTCGGATGCCTTGACATATTGGAGGACAGTGCAAGGAGAAAAATTGCACAAGAAAAAAAAAAATCATTGCCATCCCAAATGAAAATGTGTAAGTGCTACTGGTTGCTTAGGGAAGGCAATTTTCCCATTGGTTTGATAAACATAAAATTATTATATATTTAATTACGTTTCTATAATATTTGATATGTATTTCAAATGAAAATGTGTAAGTGCTACTGTTGCTTAGGGAAGGCAATTTTCCCATTGGTTTGATAAACATAAAATTATTATATATTTAACTACGTTTCTATAATATTTGATATGTTATTTTTATTAAATTTAAATTTTATAAGTTGCTTTAAAAATATGTTTAGAAATATATCTCATTATATTACTGTAATTATTATTATTATTACAGGTCTAGTAATCAAGAGTAATTTTGGCTTTAGAAATGATAATGAGATGCTTCTTGAATATGCAGAAAGTTGATTTAAAGTCTACAATATTGATGAAAAGTATCAGATAAAAATCTTCTCATAAATGGTATGATTAAACACGTGAAAATTGTTGGTCCCTAAAATGGGGTTGTTCGTGAGCTCTGTCACAACTCACGTAGGCTCTCACATAGCCCAAGTACCAACCCCGTGAGTTACGTGCATTTTGAAATTTTAGCCGTTTCAAAAAACTAGCACGCAACAGGGAACCGGATCACGTATATGCAGAACCAGCTTAGCGCTAAGCCAGTGCAATGCCTGAGACTGGTTCTAGCTGGTAGTTCTTTACCAGCTCAATAAAAGAACGTGCGATCTGGTTATATACCTTCTTAAGTTGCAATAGCTTAGTGTTCTTGAATTAAAATGCACCGAGGTACAGATTGAGTAATGAAGTTAAAATCATGTGGAAATAACTCAACCTGAACTCTTATATTCGAAAGCTTTTAATCAGTTTTAAACGTAATAAACAAACATGCAATGCGTATTAATGAATGCGGAAAGCAGTAAAGGATGTTATGATAAATTTCAGAATTTTTGGTGATGAAAAAATGAACTAGAAATGGTATCCATAAAAGAGATCATTCGAACCAAAGTGACAAGATTTGGATGAGACCTACTGTAACGCCTATAATTTCCTGACTATTTAGAAATGAGTGCATGACTAGGGAAAAATATTTTTAGATGATTACATGCCTTATTATGTGAATTATTTATGATTTTATGATGCATGATATGCATGTTTTATTTTTCAGCCTGCTTGAGCTACGGACGCGTGGACGAGATTAGGGTCGACCGAAATGAAAATGAATTTGAGATCTTTAAGTTATGGGATTTTTAAGAATGAAATTATTTTATTTTAAGCAACAATTTCTGAAGATTTAGGATTTTTTATAATTATTTTGGAGGGGAACCCGTTTTTCGCCTATACGGGCCGGTATATTGAGTTTTAAGGCATTTTAAAATGTGATGAGGCCTAGATTTTGAAATTTTGTAATCTTTAAGCCCAATTGTTAGTTTTAAGTGCCTCTTTAAATTAATTAGAGGGGCAAGCTTGTATTTTTCTCCCCTTCACTTCATTAAATCAATAGGGGTCATTTTAGTCCCATTCGTTACTTCTTAAACACAAAATCTACACTAAACCTATCATCCTCATCACTCACCAGCCGTCCCCCTCCTCCATGAACACACAAAAAAATTCGAACCTTCCTCCATTGAAGAAGCTTGGCCATCCAAAGCCGGTTGCGCCCCGATCTCACGTCTACAACGTCCGTACCTTGCAGATATTCATCTTCTACAAACCAGACATGTGATATCAATCCTTTTTCTCACCATTTACACTATATTACACTGTTTTTAATGAATTATGGCATGTCATGTATGCGAATTATTGAGATCTATGTTGGTTATTTTCGGATCATGCACACACCCCATTTTCTATCATGATTTTCGATCCATATTTGTGAAGCTTCGGTCCAGGGGTGTTCTTGGGGCTTGGGGGGTGGTCCTTAGTGGTCTCATAGTGGTCCCTAGGCATCGAGATGTAGGCTGGTTGGAGCCAAAAACAGCGCTGGTCAAGGGGATCGCCCGGTGCGCCGTGCAGGGTGAGCAGCCCTCTTGTCAGCCATCGTGCGTGCACTGTAGACCTCGGTTGGGGCTGTGGATGGTCTCGTTGGAACCGGCTGGACCTGAGGGTGGTCCATCCGGCGGGGCTCCGGCCATGGTGGCCGGAGCAGAGAGCTCGAACGCCGGGAAGTGGGCATCGCACAGGGGGGCGTGCGGCGGCTCACGCATGGAGTTAGGTTTGGTGTTGGACCGTTCGATCTAAGTGAACCGGATGGTTCGGTTGGCACCGGATTTTCGAGTCTCGAGTCACATGTTTTAAAATCGGTCCAAGTTATTTTAATTATGGACCTATTATTTTAATTAATGTGTCAAAAGTCCAATTTTAAATAAAATAGCGAGAAGGTCAAAATTGAGTCAAACCTTTTAAATAATTAAAGTTATGTTTAATTTTAAGTTTTTAGTCAAAATTAGGGTCTTAGGGATTTTAATTAAGTCAAAATCGATTTTTGGGATTTAATCTGGTCAAAATCGATCTTTTGGTCTAAATCGGCTTTTGAGGTCAAAATTGATTTAATTTGATTTTAAAAGTCAAAATAGATTTTTTATAAGTCCAATCTAGAAGTCAAAATTGATTTTAATTAGTCACTTTTAGCCTTGATTTTTAGAAGTCTAAATTTAATTTAATTAGACAAAAATATTTAAAAGGTGTGAACATTCATTTCATCGGCTAAGTTTAGGACGATGATTATTCTATAAGTGGTGAGCCAGGCCCCGGAATCAATCCTCGACCGAAGTAGAAAAATGTAGAAGCCCGTAAATGTATAATTAATCATATATATAGTATGCTATGTACGTAAATGTTTTAAAGGAAAGAATTAATTATACATTACTGGGCTAAGCTTTTAAATTGCATTATTTTAAGAAATTCACGCATCATTAGATTTTATGAAACGATCAGGCATGTCTCTTTTTTTAGATAAAACCCGAGGGATTGAGGTGATGTGGCAAAGTTTTATGATGGGAGTTAGTCGGGTAGCCGGGCCCGGGGATCCCCTGTTTTTAGGTATGATTATGAGCATATAGATCCATGTGTGATATCATGATGAAGTGGCAGCCTATGGATCCTCGTGTGATATCGGGTTGAAGTGGCAACTTATAGGTGTGACATATAGGGATCCTCGTGTGATATCGGGGTTGTAGGACCGAGCGCTTGCCGCTTTACCAAAAGTTATAGCTGGTGGTAACGGTGCAACTCCAATCTTTTAAACCGTATAACAACACAAGCGCCACGGTTCGATCGCTCTACCTAGCAGGGGCAATTATTGCACTCCAACAATCCCCCTCCCAATAATTGCACTCCTTGCAATCAATGGGAATCGAACCCGTGACCTTGGCTCTGATACCACTTGTTGGTCCCGGTTTTCAAAAGGAACTTTAGCAGCGCTGCTTTGACAAACAGTAAAAATTTTGTGCGCTGCTAAAACTGGAAGATGAGGTGCAATACCTCTGGTTCTTGAACATTTAAAATCACAAGAGCACCGGAGACAGATATGGTATGATTTTAAATCATGCGGAAAACACCAGAACTGAATCCTAATATTTTAAAACAACTCAAACAGATTTATGTACAACATAAATCTGTTCGACTGTGCAAGTGTGCTAACTGTATGCGTGCTAAATAACTATGAATGTGTATGCGGAATGAATAACAGAATACAATACTCAGCATATTTGTTTCTGGAAGTTCGGACCTCAATGTCCTACGTCTCCCCTTCTTCCACATCGGAAGGCTCCACTAGAAGATTTGATCTATACAATGTGTACAGACCCAATCCCGCAACCAGCAGCTGCGAGAACTCCTAGACTCTACCAGCCCACGGCTGTTCACTCAGAACTTGTTTAACATCTCTGTTCAAAGACTACATACACAGAGTTTAACGTCATCGTGCTTGGACGGTAACTGATTGTGAAATGGTTTTGAGATTCAAATATGTTCTGTAAAGTACCGACAGGGATTGTCCTTTGTATCCTTTCTTTTGCAGGCCTTTTTGTCGTCTTCAACATTTTGAAATAAGCTCAGCAGTTGACATTCAGCTTTGGTAATTCTTCGTAATTTGTCAACTGCTTCGCTGCTGGTTCCAGAATTCAATCACAGCGACTGGTTACTTTGCGTCTGGATTATTTGTCGACTGGTTGAATTTCTACACTTCGCCTGCTTTTCCTGCGTCTGGATATTCTTGTCAACTGGTTTGCAAAACACTGTAGCCTGCGACTGGTTGAGCAGGTGAAGATATGCTTGCAGCTGGTTGTCCAGTCGTTGGTCGTGAAATGCTTGCAACTGGATTTCCCAACGACTGGTTAGATCAAACGATGTCGTATCAACTTATTCAAACGACATCGTTTGCTATGCATCCTCGACTAGTTGATTATATCACTGTAGCTCTCGTCTGGATGTACTGTAGCTCGCGACTGGTATCTTGCGACTGGGTAATTTCTTCCTGTACGACGTCGCTTTATCTCTTGCGTCTGGATCATCCATCGACTGGTTCTACTGAAGCTTCCTGCTTATTGTGATGTCACTGCTGATGTCATCATCGCTGATCCAGCTTTCTCTTTACTTCAACGTCTGCTTGCGCAACAGCTGATCTTTCTTCATCTGCTGATTATGATGACGTCACCGATTACATCATCATCGATGGTCCACTTAGATGTTCCAGCTGGTTCCCTTTTGATGTTCCAGCTGGTCCATCTTCCTCTTCAAGCGCTTGCAGCTGGTTCTTATCGTTCCAACTGGTTCACTATGCTCCAACTGGTTCAACTTGGCCTCCGCCTGATTACGAACAACTGACTCAACTTTGGACGTCTCCATTGCTAATCCAACTGCCGTTTACAATGATTAACCAAACCAGCTGTGAACTTTGTCTTTTCAAACCATCGACTGGACAGATTTTGCTACTGTTCATATTCTTCTTCGATCCTAAAATCTGTACACTAAGTAGACTTGTTAGAAACACAATAATAGGTTTTGTGTAATTTAAAACTTAATCAGGATCTGTGTAAACAGATCCATCAATCTCTCCCTTTTTGATTTACACAAAACCTTAAATAACAGATGCATGTTCTAACAATTCTCTCCCTTTTTGTGGGAATCAAAAAGAGATCGAAAACAGGTTTTCCCGAAATTTAAATCAAAACTCTCCCTACACTGTCACAACAAAAACAATGTGACAGCATGAGTTTTAAATTTGAAAAACAAAAATAGCTTTGGGGAAGAACCGAATGTAAGAGCTATATAATTTTGAAACTGGAACTGATGCATAGCTCAAATTAACAAAGACAGCGACGCCACTCTCCCTGTCTTTTATAACATAAGCTCAAAAACATTTTAAAAACAAAGATTTTAAGCATCAGCTGGAATCCGCAAAACAGAACATTTTGAAAAACTATCAGAGCATCAAAAATGTTTCAAATAAGCATGTGCTACTGATTTACTTACATAAAAAGAACCAGTAAACAGATAAAAGCTCAGATTTTCATTTTTCTATTTCGCTCCATGTGCTTGTCACCGAGCCTCGCTCCAGATGATCTTACTGCACAACGAAGATAGAATATTGGCATCCGCACGGAACTCGCGCATTCCGTGACAATTCATCAAGAGAAAATCGGTTCTATATTAAAACAAATTAACTGGACTTCATACGATAAGCTTCTCAAAACAGTTAAAAACATTAAAAACATAGCACATGAGTTTTAAAATAAGTGCTCGTTCAAGAACAACCTGCTCTGATACCACTTGTTGGACCGAGCGCTTGCCGCTTTACCAAAAGTTATAGCTGGTGGTAACGGTGCAACTCCAATCTTTTAAACCGTATAACAACACAAGCGCCACGGTTCGATCGCTCTACCTAGCAGGGGCAATTATTGCACTCCAACAGGGGTGAATCACACCGCCACGTACGTTGGTTATTACGACTGATCAGTCATACGTCCGCTCACATTCACTGATACGACTCATACGTGTTTCATGTTATGTTATGTCATGCCTTATGTATGTTTATGTTACGTATGTACGATATGAAATGTATGAAGAAATGTGTTAGGATAAAATTTATAGTTTTGGTGATAACAAAGTTAAGTTAAATCTGGATAGTCAGTCGTTGTTAATAGTAGTTGTGTATCCAGATGACAGGTTTACTCAGACGATGATTTTACAGGGTTCCGATAGTTGGATTTCAGTTGTTGGGTTATCCAGAGGCTAGCTACAGTAATCCAGATGAGAGCTATAGTGAATCAGTTTTTGTTATCGAATCAGTCGCAAGCTACAGTGATTCAGTCGCAAGCTACAGTAAACCAGTTGTTGGTATCGAATCAGTTGCAAGCTACAATAATGTTGAACTATCAGACGTTGGCTACAGTGTTTTTCTAACCAGATGCAGGATACAATGTTCTTGAATCAGACGCAAGTATTCGAATGTTAGCGTGTGCAAAACGACAGCGTTTAAATAAGTTGGAACGACAGCGTATTGGAATCAGTCGATGGTTTTTGAAACCAGTCGAGAGCTACAGTAGTTTGTACATCCAGACGAGAGCTACAGTGTTATTTAACCAGTCGAAGATGTATAGCAAACGATGTCGTTTGGATAAGTTAAAACGACGGCGTTTGAACTAACCAGTCGTTGGACTTTATAAGGAAACCAGTCGGTGCATATACTTGAACACTTTTTCCAGTCGCACATTATGAACGACGAAGGAAGTTGGAGCTGGTTAATGTTGAGTAGCCTCGGCGGATCCGGATCACGCCTCCCGGCGAGGCAGCGGAAGAACAAAAATGCCGGGAGACGATCAATACAATTCAATTACAAATAACAGACTATGACATTCATGTTGGGAATCCGGATCCGCCCCCCGGCTAGGCAGCGGAAGAACAATAGAATGAAAACCGGGAGACGATCAATACGATAAATACAAAACAAACTACGACATTCATAGGATGTTTAAGCGGATTACCTTGCTGGCACTTGTGCCTGGCTCCAACCGGTATTACAAGAACCCGGCTCTTCTCGGTAGATTGCGGTAGTTTACGCCAATCCGGTCCACGACCAGATCCGAGACTCCTTCGTCAGTCTGCACTAGAAGCTCTGACGAGATTAGCACGAACGGATTCTCCTCTTTGAACTGGCCAGAAACAATTTTCCGGCAACGATCGGCAGCGACGGCGGCGACGGCGCGTGGGCGGCGGCGGCGGCGGCGGCGTGTTCAAGGAGAGGAGGGGGCGGCTGGTTTTAGGGTTAGGGTTGATTCAAGTATCAAGTGTTAAGTTGAGAGTGATTATGAAGTCTATTATGTCTAATTAAATAGACTAACAATGGACTTGGACCGGCCCATCGGGCCCGGGTCCAAATGACGATATCCATTGCTGCGACTTCATCGTAACTCCGATCGCCGATCAGATCGGACCGATCGACTCAATTTCCAAAACTGAATGTTATGATATGAAAAACAATTTTTCAGATCATCTAACCCTAAATTGCAAAAAGACCGTTTTGCCCCTCAACAGCGGGAAACCCCGGTTTGACCCCTGTTGACTTTTAAGAAGTCGCACTTCCCGAAATCCTCTTCTTGTGCTCAACACATTGAGCTAATTATCCGTGCGGGAATCTCGAATCTAGTACTTGTGTGACCCTCAATGGTTCAGGGATACAGCTAGCCGTGGGCCCACAACCATTGTGGCTCCGGAATCACAATTCCGGACTTGCCCAACGGATCATGGTAAAGCGTCTAGAAACATCGCCCCATGACCTCTTAGGTATCACTGATAGTGCCTGCAAAAACCAGTCGGTCGTGGTTAGCGTACAGTACGGTCCTTTCAATCCATATATCCCGATCAGATCAACGACCATTGGTAAATCGAGAGTCGCTATAGATCCGATAGCTACGCATACATCTTGGAGATCGAATAGTGACATCGCGAGTGTAACTAGGTAAACACATTTACCTAAAACACTTCTAGTACTCTGGCCAGAGATTTATACACTATTATCCCCTCAGATAGCATAGGATATCCACGCATGTCTGCGAGCGGTGAATCCTCGACAACGATGCATCGACTCCTACATGCATCGGGGTCTCACCCAATCCCGACGTCGGCTCCTCGGGATTCTTGATGAAACCAAATTCCTTAATTGTTTCATCGTATCTCAGGTTCCAACTTCGTGATGCTTGTTTGAGACCGTAGATCGATCTCTGAAGCTTGCATACCTTATGCTCGCTTCCAACAGATGTGAAACCCTCAGGCTGCGTCATATAGATCTCTTCCTTAATGTTTCCATTAAGGAACTCAATTTTCACATCCATTTGCCATATCTTATAGTCGTACCATGCGGCTATGGCTAACAATATTCTAATTGACTTGAACATTGCGACGGGCGAGAAGGTCTCATCATAGTCAACACCTTGCCTTTGAGTGTAACCTTTCGCGACCAGTCGTGCCTTGTAGGTCATTACCTTACCATCAGGCCCAAGTTTCCTCTTGTACACCCATTTGCACCCAATAGGAACAATTCCTTCGGGAGGGTTAACCAGAGTCCAAACTTGGTTAGCATGCATTGAGTCAAACTCAGACTGCATTGCTTCAAGCCACAAATTAGAACCAGCATCGGAAATTGCCTCCTTGAAAGTTCTTGGATCCGATCCAACAACTTGATCACCTTGATCATCTTCAAGGAGAAAACCATATCTCTCAGGAGCCCTAGGAATCCTTTCGGATTTCCTAGGTGCGACCATATCTGGTACTGGCTCAGTAGGTGCGGGAGATTCACTTGGTACTTCAATTGGTTCTCGAACCTCTTCGAGTTCTACTATTTTGCCCTTTCTATAAAGTAGAAATTCCCTTTCCATAAAGGTGGCATTCCTAGAGACAAACACTTTTGTCTTGCTGGGGTAGTAGAAATAGTATCCAATCG
>KV006893.1:17225-27724 GCA_001598015.1 Dorcoceras hygrometricum
TGTTGAGGGGCAAAACGGTCATTTTGCACTGGGGTTCTGAAAAATGGTTTTTCAGATCATAGTATTCAGTTTTGGAAACTGAGTCGATCGGTCCGATCTGATCGGTGATCGGAGTTACGATGAAGTCTCGGTGATGGGGATGAACGGAATGTTCATCCGTTGGACCCGGGCCCGTTGGGCCGGATCCAAACCCATCATTAAGTCTATTTAATATAGACTTAAGCCTAGACTTCATAACACTTGACTTAATACTCTACACTAAACCCTAAACCTAGCAATAAGCGCCGCCTCCCTCCTCTCTCTCACGCCGCCGCCGCCGTTTCGCCGGAATTTGTTCCGGCCAATCTTGACGAGGAGAATCCATCCGCGCCGATCTTGTCAAGCCTTCTAGTGCAGGCTGACGAAGGAGTCTCGTCTCCGGTCGTGGACCTGATTGACGTAGTCTACCGCAATCTACCGTGAAGTGCCGGTTTCCTCGAGAAACTGGTCGGAGCCAGGCACGAGTTGCCAGCAAGGTATTCCATTAAACGCCCTATGAATGTCATATATCTGTGTTTGTTTTAACTGTATTGATCGTCTCCCGGTCATTGTTTTGTTCTTCCGCTGCCTCGTCGGGAGGCGCGATCCGGATCCGCCGCGGCTACCCAACATTGCCAATAGGTCAAGGCCAAGAGGATGAGACCTGGTGGATTGCTACAGAGTTCAGAAGTGCCTCAATGGAATTGGGAGCACGTCGTCATGGATTTTGTGACTCATTTACCTCGTTCAAATAGGGTATGTGATGCGATTTGGGTTGTTATTACAGGCTTTCGAAGTCGGCCCATTTCATTCTCTATGATGTGAGGTGTTCCATGAAGAAGATGGCGAGATTGTATGTTGACCTTGTGATTAGATTGCATGAAGTTCCGATTTCGATTGTGTGTGATCGAGATCCACGATTTACTTCCCGATTTTTAAAGAGCTTGCAAGCAGCGATGGGTTCGAGATTGGCTATGAGTACAACTTATCATCCACAGACAGATAGCCAATACGAGAGAACTATTCATACTTTAGAGGGCATGCTGCGAGAAATTGTAATGGATTTCAGTGGTGGCTGGCAGGATTCTTTATCCCTGGTATAATTTTCGTATATAATAGCTACCAAGTGACTATCGGGATGGTCCAATTCGAAGCTTTGTATGGTCGGAAGTGTGGATCACCAATTTGTTGGGAAGAGTTGGTGAGAGACAACTGTCTACTCCTGAATTTGTGCAGCATATGAAGGATCAGGTTAAGCTGATTCGGAGTAGAATGAAAGCTGCACAAGATCTTCAAGCTAGTTATGCTAACAAGAGGCGTAGGCCTTTGGAGTTTCAGGTTGGAGATCGAGTGTTTCTAAAAATTTCTCCTTTCAAGAGTGTGATGAGATTCAGGTTTAAGGGTAAGTTAGCTCCTAGATTCTTTGGCCATTTGAGATTATTGAGAGAATTGGATCTTTGGATTATCGATTGCAGTTTCCTGCTGAGTTAGCAGCGATGCATGATGTGTTTCATGTGTCATTGTTGAGGAAATATGAGCCAGATCCTTCCCATGTGCTAAGGACTGATGAAGTTGAGCTGGATTCAACCCTGTGTTATGTTGAATATCCAATGTAGATTCTGGATAGGAAGGAGAAGCAGTTGAGAAACAAGACTATTCCGTTGGTGATGGTTCAATGGAGCTAGCATGGCAGAGAAGAAGCTACCTGGAAAGTTGAAGAAAAGATGAGACAGGAATGGCCTCATCTGTTTGAGCATATGCAGTAGTAATCAAGGTAATTTTCTAGCTTGCTGATTGATGTTTGAGTTGATTTTGGTACTCTTGGTCGAAATTATTGATAAGCTCTGAAAAGTTCTGGAGAGTTATGTATTTTGTTTGGTGATTTTATGGTAGTCCTTCGATTTTGATCTATAGTTATCTTTTGATTTCGAGGACGAAATATCTTAAGGTGGGGAGGATGTGAGGACTGTAATTAATCGATTTAATTAATGATATGTTACGAGCAGATTTGAGGAAATAGCAAGAAATTGTTATATAGTGATTAATGAATTTATTGGATCGGAATGAGGATTTAATCGGAGAAGCGTGCCTTGTGAATTATCGGATATCCATCCTAGGAGAACTGGTCAAATCTGTTTGTGAAATCAACTTTGGATGCGGGCAGACTTGAGTAGATGAGCCCCGAGCTGGAAGAGAGAGTAAGCACTGGGTAGAATTTGCGTATCGGGAGCAAGGTGGAGTTCAGATTTGGAGATACCCCGACGAGTGAATTGTGAGGATCGGTTTGGTTCACGGTTTGAGTAGATCGGTTCGTTGTTTTCAGATTTGAGTAAGATCTGGATGTTCGGATCCGACCCTTGTGCGTATGAGTGGGTTTTCATGAGCGGGAGACGAAACGATGAATTACCCGGGTAGACGGGGGTTGAGTGTAAGCGATACGATGTCGTTTTGGCATATACCAGATTTGGCGCTGGCTGAGTGTAACAGATGCGAAGTCGTTTAGTGAGCATCAGATTTGATGAGAGCTGTTTCATATCTTCTTCCCCAGAGAGCTTTCGACTTATCTCTGTTCTTCAAACCCTTACTGTTCATCGTACACGATTTCTCTCGATTGCCGTCGATTTATACCACCGTTTGGAGCAAAGTCGGTGGAGCTGAGCTCGTCTCCTTAAGATCTTTCGATTGGTACCATTTTGGAGCTTTAGATCGGCTTGTCGAAGGAATGAGAAGTAGTTGCAGTGTCCGTTTCCTTTCGCGATTTCCAGCCAGTAGTTCTTCCGTTCTTTTGAACGTTGAGGTAAGTGATTCCTTCCTATTCTGAGCTTCGATTAGAGCTGGTTGGTTCTACATTGAGTAGTCGTGATTTTTCTGGACTACTTTACCGTACGCAGTGTTGGCGACAATGGCGAATACGGATCCCGTTTCCCGGGGACGCAGCGGAAGTTAAAAAAATGCCCTGAGATACGTTCAATACATTAAAACTAATCAATAAACCATTCATAAGATGTTTATCGATTGTTACCTTACTGGCGTCTAGGCGCCTGGCTCCAACCAGATTCACAGGGAATTCTGGCTCTTGAAATGTAGGCGGCGGTAGATCGTCTAATCAGGTCCATGACCGGAAACGCGATTCCTCCGTCAATCTGTACTAGAAGATCTGACAGATTTTAGCACGAACGGATTCTCTTCATCACGCTGATCGAAACAAGTCCGATCACGAAGTCACCGGCGGCGGGGGGCGGTGTGGCGGCGGCGATGGCGCTTGGAGGTGGCCGGCGGCGGTGTGAGGTTTGGGAGAGGAGGGGCGGCCGATTTTTTTAGGTCTAGGGTTGTGTTCTAGTGTTGTGATTAAAGCCCTAGGTCATATCAACATATAGACCTATGATGGGCTTGAACCGGCCCATTGGACTTGGGTCAGGCCCAGGTCCATATGAACACTCGAATCATTTAAATCACTGTGGTTTCATCATAACTCCGATCGACGATCAGATCGGACCGATCGACTCAGTTTCCGAAACTGAATGTTATGATGTGAAAAGCAATTTTTCAGATTATCTAGCCCAAAATAGCAGTGTAGCCCCTCAACTTCAGGAAATCGCAATTTGACCCCTGTTGACTTTTAGGAAGTCGCACTACCTAAAATCCTCTTCCTATGCTCAACACATTGAGCTCAGTTTCCATGTGGGAATCATGAATCCAGTACTTGTGTGACCCTCAATGGTTCAGGGATATAGCTAGCCGTGGGCCCACAACCATTGTGACTCCGAAATCACAATTTCGGACTTGCCCATCGGATCATGGTAAAGCGCCTAGCAACATCGTCCCATGATCCCCTAGGTATCACTGATAGTGCCTGCAAGAACCAGTTGTCATGGTTAGCGTACAGTACGGTCCTTTCAACACATATATCCCGATCAAATCAACGACCATTGGTAAATCGAGAGTCGCTAAAGATCCGATAACTATGCATACATCTTGGAGATCGAATAGTGACATCACGAGTGTTACTAGGCAAACCCATTTACCTAAAACACATCCAGTACTCTGGCCAGAGAACACTATTGTCTCCTCAGATAGCATAGGATATCCACGCATGAAAGCGAGCGGTGAATCCTCGACAACGAAGCATCGACTCCTACGTGCATCGGGACCTCACCCAATCCTGCCGCCTAATGACCCCAAATGAGTCGGCAAATGGGTCAAAGTGAGGCGCCTGTCATGTAGAGTCTCAATGACGTTTCGAGTAGTGAGGACTAATCAGTATAACCAAGACCTCGGACTTATCCACTCGACAAATGGTAACCACTTGGAAAGTCCGAACGAGGGTAGTTCGATAGATCACCAGGTCACTATCCATCTGCATGCTCAGAACATCACAATGTTCCCTACCAATGAAACATGGTATTTCACATCGCAGATGCTAGTCTCTAGCTCGCGCGGCCTTATCCTCATTTTGACGGCCCAATCGACTAGGAACGAATTCAGAATACACAGTGACTATTAGATGTGTTTAATGATAGCCATCATATCCACTATCACATCTAACATACACTATGGTGCATTCTAGGTTTTTATCCAACACAATTGTTAACATTATAATCATAATGAAGATAAAGAATGCCATAAATAAATGCGAATTTCATAAATAAAGATTGTCATGTACAAGAGTCAATAAAACCCACACGCCACAAGTTGGCTAGTTGGGCATCTACTCTAACAATCTCCCACTTGTCCTATAGCCAACTACTCATCAGACGCAGTCCCATTGTTTCGCGATATTTTTCAAACAACGGTCCTGGCAAGGGCTTCGTAAGTGGATCAGCAATGTTTTCCGCAGAGGTGACTCTCTCAACTGCTATGTCACCTCTAGCCACAATATCCCGGATTATGTGGTATTTCCTCAGTATATGTTTGGATCTTTGGTGAGACCTAGGCTCCTTTGCTTGCGCAACGGCACCCGTGTTGTCGCAGTACACCGGGACTGGACCAACTCCATCAGGAATGACGCCCAACTCTAGGACGAAATTCCTTATCCAAACCGCCTCATTAGCAGCAGCTGATGCTGCAATGTACTCAGCCTCAGTGGTTGAATCCGCGATGGTGTCTTGCTTGGAACTCTTCTAAGAGACAGCACCACCATTGAGCATGAATACAAATCCAGAGGTTGACTTCGAATCATTCACGTCACATTAGAAGCTAGAATCAGCATAGCCTTCCAATTTCAGTTTACCACCCCCATAGACCATGAACATATTCTTAGTCCTTCGTAAGTACTTAAGAATATCCTTCATAGCCTTCCAATGCAATTGGCCGGGGTTGGCCTGGTAGTGGCTCGTGACACTCAGAGCATATGCGACATCCGATCTAGTTGAGATCATGCCATACATAATACTACCTATTGCCGAGGCATATGGCACACGTGTCATACTCTCTATCTCCTTATCAGTCTTCGGACACATAGACTTAGATAGAGTGATCCCGTGGCACATAAGTAGGTGTCCTCTCTTGGACTCTTCCATAGAGAACCGCTTAAGTATGGTATCGATGTAGGTAGCTTGGGTGAGTCCGAGCATCCTTTTCGATCTATCCCGATAGATCTGTATTCCAAAAATATAGGATTCTTCACCCATGTCCTTCATTGAGAATCTACTAGAAAACCATACTTTAGTTGACTGCAGCATTCCTACATCATTCCCAATGAGTAGAATGTCATCAACATAAAGTACAAGGAATGTCACAGCGCTTTTAACTACCTTTTTATATACACATGGCTCCTCGAGATTCTTGATGAAACCAAATTCCTTAATTGTTTCATCGAATCTCAGGTTCCAACTCCTCGATGCTTGTTTGAGACCGTAGATCGATCTCTGAAGTTTGCATACTTTATGCTCACTTCCTACAGATGTGAAACCCTCAGGCTGCGTCATATAGATCTCTTCCTTAATGTTTCCATTAAGGAACGCAGTTTTCACATCCATTTTCCATATCTCATAGTCGTACCATGCGGCTATGACTAATAAGATTCTAATCGACTTGAACATTGCGACTGGCGAGAAGGTTTCATCATAGTCAACACCTTGCCTTTGAGTGTAACCTTTCGCGACCAGTCGTGCCTTGTAGGTCATTACCTTACCATCAGGCCCAAGTTTCCTCTTGTATACCCATTTACACCCAATAGGAACAATTCCTTCGGGAGGATTAACAAGAGTCCAAACTTGGTTAGCATGCATTGAGTCAATCTCAGACTGCATGGCTTCAAGCCATAAATTAGAATCAGCATCGGAAATTGCCTCCTTGAAAGTTCTTGGATCACATCCAATAACTTGATCATTTTGATCATCTTCAAGGAGAAAACCATATCTTTCAGGAGCCCTAGGAACCCTTTCGGATCTCCTAGGTGCGACCATTTCTCGTACCGGCTCTTGAGGTGCGGGAGGTTCACTTGGTAATTCAGTTGGTTCTCGAACCTCTTCGAGTTCTACTATTTTGCCTTTTCTATCAAGTAGAAACTCCCTTTCCATAAAGGTGGCATTTCTAGAAACAAACACTTTTGTTTCGTTGGGATAGTAGAAGTAGTATCCAATAGAATTCTTTGGATACCCAATGAAGTATCATAAGATGGATCTAGTATCCAGCTTATCTCCCACTGTCTGCTTCACGTAAGCAGGACTTCCCAAAATCCTCATAAATGAGTATTTGGGCGGTTTGCCCATCCATATCTCATATGGAGTCTTATCCACTGCCTTGGTGTGGACATTGTTCAACAACATTACCGTCGTTTCGAGCGCATAGCCCCAAAACGAGGTAGGAAGCTCAGTGAAGCTCATCATAGATCGAACCATGTCCATCAGGGTTCTATTACGACGCTCCGCTACACCATTGAGCTGTGGTGTTGCCGGAGGGGTCCACTGTGAGAGAATCCCATTCTCTCTTAGATAGTTTTGAAATTCAGCACTCAAGTACTCACCACCTCGATCGGATCGAAGCGCTTTAATACTTTTGCCTAATTGATTTTCTACTTCAGCCTTTGAATTCTTTGAACCTTTCAAAGGATTCAGACTTGTGCTTCATTAAGTACAAGTACCCATACCTAGAGTAATCATCGGTAAAGGTGATGAAGTATGTGTGACCGTACTTAGTACCAATGCTAAGTGGACCACACACATCAGTATGGATCAAATCCAATAGGCCTTGCGCACGTTCAGGCTTGCCCTTGAAGGGTTGTTTAGTCATCTTTCCCTTGAGACAAGATTCACAAGTCGGTAGGGAGTTAATGTCTGACAAATCAAACATGTCACTCCTAACTAACTTGTTCATCCTACTTAGGGAAATATGACCTAGCCTAGCGTGCCAAAGTTGTGCTGGGTTCAAGTTATCGCTTTTCCTTTTAATTGTTGTTGTATGTGTTTCCACATCACGAGTTGGAACTTCTTTTAAATTTAAGGTGTATAAATCGTTTTCGCGTTCCCCAGTTCCAATGAAACATTCATTCTTGTATATACTGCAAATCGAATTAGCAAACATACAAGAATATCCATCACTATCAAGCATAGAAACAGAAATAGTGTTCTTTATTAACTCGGGAACAAATAAAACGTTTCTCAATAACAACTTAAAATCTGAAGACAGAAATAAATAAACATCTCCTATAGCTACTGCAGAAACTCTTGCTCCATTGCCCAGCCTCAAGTGGGTCTCACCCTCTCTAAGACGTCGGCTTCTTGTCATCACCTGCAAATCATTGCAGATATGAGATCCACATCCGGTATCAAGTACCCAAGAAGTCAAATTAAGAGACATATTTATTTTGATATAGAACATACCTTTTACAGTTCGCAACTTCTTGAGGTACTCCTTGCAGTTCCTCCTCCAATGCCCAGGCTTGTGGCAGTGGTGGCAAACATCATCGGTCTTGTTTGGCTTGGAAGTCTTTGCCTTGGGCTTCTTAGTGGGATTTTCCTCCTTCGCAGGGGCAGAACGCTTCTTACCCTTGCGTTTGGGCCCCTTCTTCGCAGAGGAAGAAGAGCCCATAAGGAGGACGGGCTTGTCCTTCTTTATGATCCCCTCGAACACGACCAGCATGTTAACCACCTCTTCGAGGGTGGTTGCCAGCTTGTTCATGTTGAAGTTGACCACAAAGGGGTCGAATGCAGCGGGTAGTGAGAGGAGAAGCACATCCACAGACAGCTCATGTGGAAGTGTGATATCAAGGCCCGCCAACTTTTCAACGAGCCCAATCATACGAACCCCATGCTTGCGGACCGAAGTCCCATCGCGCATGCGGCTCGTCATAAGCTCCTTGACAGTGGTGAACCTCTCATGTCGAGAGTTCTCCCCATACAGTTCCTTAAGATGAAAGAGTATGTCAGCAGCATACTTCGTCTTCTCAAAGCACCGTTGCATTTCGTTGGACATCGATGCCATCACATAGCATCGAGTCTTAAGCTCGTTGTCCCACCATTGTTTAAGCGTAGTCAGCTCCTCAGGGATGATATCGGCAGGGGCTTCCTTCGGAGGGCTCTTATCTATCGTATAGAGAAGTTTCTCCGAAGCCAACACAATGTTGAGGTTTCGAAGCCACTCTTGGTAGTTCAGACCGGCGAACTTGTTGCTATCCAGTATAGTAGCGAGTGGGTTTTTGATCGAAGACATTATAAGCAGTTTATAATGAAAAAGGAAAAACAGACATGCATTACTAACTATATGTGAAAAACGCTAAGACATAAAACAAGGTCATTTAGTTTTATGAATTACCCTCCCACTATTTTAACGATTTCACCACCCTCTAATGAAATCGAGAAAACAAGTTTCCTTAGTGGGTACACAGAGTCCAATCGAGCGATCATGGTCCCGAATAATATCAGCCAACCATGACCCCCAAAAGGTAGAATCCAATTGCAACCGGTGCAACCTCCATGTATTTACCTCACGTCCAGTATGAGCCCAATAATATGACGCTGATTACTATCACGTGTCAAGATGACCCATCAATTTTGAGTCATGGAGGACGGTCCCCTTAACGTCCACAATAATATGAGCCAACGTTAAAGGGAGTTCCAACCGACTCACAACGAGTGTCAATGACGTGTACAGCTTTCCGGCATACATAACCCCCTCAATAATATGAGCCGGGCCATGTATGCGGGTAGCATCGGCGTACACCCATTGTTGATGGAAGATAGGGATAATTTAAACAGATTTAAATTCCCTCAATTTATCGAATAAACTTTTAACCTTGATATCAGTTTTAAATCGTATTTAAAACGAGGGATTTTATTTTTGAAAATTTTTTGGGACCGAAAAACACTTAGCAGCGCTGCTTTGAAAGTTTAATTAAAATTTTGCGCTGCTAACAACGAGCTGCAATAGCTCAATGTTCTTGAACATCTAAAATAAACAAGAGCACCGGAGACAGATCTGGTATGAAATTAAAATCATGCGGAAACACCAGAACTGAATCCTTACATTTTAAAACAACTCGCACAGATTTATGTGCAACATAAATCTGTTCGAGACTGTGCAAGTGTGCTGAACTGTGTATGCGTGAGTGCTGAATGTAAAATGCAAGTGCTGAATTATGCGAGTGCTGAAATCTGTTTTACGTGCGATGCTAAAGTAAATATGCAGGTGCTGAAAGCTTTAAAGAAATGGACCAGCTGGTTTGTTTCTAGAAGTTCGGACCTCAATGTCCTACGTCTCCCCTTCTTTCACCTCGGAAGGCTCCACTAGAAGACTTTGATGGTTACAGAACATCTGCAAACACCCACCCACACAAGCAGCACTTGTATGGACTCCTAGACTCCACAAATGCACACCAGCCGCAACTGTGTGACTAACTACATACACAAGTTTAACGTCATCGTGCTTGGACGGGACCTGTTATGAAATGGTTTTGAGATTCATTCACCAATGAATGTGAATGAATCTCTGTGTGTGAGATTTTACAATGAAGCTCTCAACTCTCTGTTTCTCACACACTAAACAAGCTAATTAAAACTCAGCAATCGACTCTCGTGAAAGCTCCTCTCTAATGGCGGTCGATTGCTTCGTCTTTCTGTTCATTTTTCCCTCTGCTGGTACACTGTGCAGTTCAACATATTTTCTGCGACAGCCCCACAGCGACCAACTTCTTCTCGTCTTCAATGGCGCTCTACTCAAATAAAAAACCCTCTGTTCAAATTATAGCCGTTAGATAAATTCCAAATCTTTTCTGCGCTTGTCAAGGCCAAATTCGTCGTCTTTCCAAATGCGTGCAGTGCTCCTCTGTAAATTGTACTATTTCCCAGAATAGTACAAATCTTGTCCCCTTGATTTAAGGCAATTTCACGATTTAATTTCAGCCACAGATTCCTTCCCTTTTAAATGGTGATTGCGTCCAACAGCTTCTGTAATAGTATCTGCCAACAGCTTCTGTAATATTGATCAACTCATCGCTGTTGACAGCTCCTATTCTTATTCTTCAACTACTGAAATCATCTTTC